>OMLP01013328.1:0-19469 GCA_900302685.1 Spondyliosoma cantharus | reverse complement strand
GGTTTTGTTTTCGAAGCTGTGGTGTCCTGCCCGCCTGCACTTCTTTCCACAGTAGAAGAGCCCCACAACAAAATGGACAAAAAAAAAAACACATCTTGGTTCAAGGATTTATTGACGACAGAATGGTTAACTGCTATTGTATGGCCATTTGTATGTATGTAGTAGCTTTGGTAAACTGCATTTCTTTTGATGAGGGGGAGGAAATGAATAAAGTAATTGACGCAATAAACCAAACGTGTTGTCTGTCCGTCCCTTTGGCAGCTCTGATTTCGCCGATGGCGACACTCCTGCGGTGCGTAACTTTCACAACCTCACCAGGAACAGAGAATTATTTCTGTGAAACGTACAGTACAGAGGGAACATCATGACATGTAACAAATGTTCAAGACGTGCTGTACCGTCTGTACACCTCTTAACATATTGTGTCGTTCAGCCCCAAGAACTAGAAAAACAAATAACTTGACCAACCACTTTTTTCAAAAAGCAGAAAGGCCTTTAGAAATGTCTGTCCACTGTAAACTTTGCGCTCAGCTCTTGGGCTGAAAGTTCTTCCAAGTTTTGACATGCTTTTTAAAGGACGGAAGCTGAAGTACAGAATTTGAAACCAAAGTCCAGTTTCCTTCACACAACTCCTCAGTCTTTCTTAAGTGGTTGATCATCAGGAGATCATGCTGTCCAGCCAGTCCTCCAGATCCTCCTCTGTCACTTCCTTCTTGACGGAAGCACACTTGGATGGTGTGACATCCTTCATCTTCTCCACCTTGTCTTCTGTCACCACCTTCACTTCCTCACATGCTGCAGATTTAAAGAACAGAATTAAACTTATGCAATCATACGTTTTGAACTTTAACAATATTTGGTGGTTAAAATCTTTATAGCTGAAGTTTATTTTCTCAATTTGCTCATCATGTGAGATTATTTAATTTCTGATGATTTTTGTGCATTTTCAGCTAAAGTTTGACATTTGGGTAATGTGCTTATTAAATTTCTGGCAGATTCAGACAAGAACATTGGTATTACTCATGTCTATACAGTAAACATTGAAGGGGAACTCCAGTATTTTTAGGGTTAGGGTAAACCTGAGCTGTATCTTTACATGTTTTCGAGTGTAAATGATTCATACTTATTCTTTGGAATTGGTCCTGTAGATCACCTCAGCTGGCAGCAACGCAATCCTTTGGGGCAACTCCGACTTTCAAATTATGTCAACTAAAAGTGTTATATTATTGCCACTGACAGGCTGAGGTTGTTGTTCTAAGTGTCAGACAAACATCAGGGAAACAATTCCTTTGGAGATAGCCCTCTTTGTTAATAATAAGATTGAACAAAACTCATTTTTGGTTATAAGAACAAAGAGCTGTCACAGTTGTTTCTTCATCTAGCTTGTCACAGTTGTTTCTTCATCTAGCTTGTCACTGTAACTGTCAAACTCCAGACACTTGGAATCACAACCTCACCCTCTCAGTAGCAAAAACACTTTTAGTGGATATAACTTTGCAGTCAACGCTGACCATGTCTTGGCTGCCAGCTGAGGTGATCTACTGGACCGCTTCCAGAACTGTTGGTAAATATGAATCACTTACACACCAAAACCATAGTAGGTGTAGGGCCCAGAGGTTTAAACATACTGGAACTCCTCTTTAGGCTACAGCTAACAGCTGGTTAGCTTAGTTTACTGGAAACTGGGAAACAGCTACTGTACCCTCACTGTAACCAATTTTTTTTTTTTTTTTTAAATCAAATGACAATACATTTTACAGGGGTTCTGGGCTGTTTCTTAAAAAAAACTCGTAGGGCACATAACCAACAATAAAAACGGCAAATTGTTGTTCTTACACTTCAGTTTAAGAAAAACATAACGTGTTAAGTGGTAAATTTCCAGGTGCTGGTAGGCACTCTGGACAGAGCCAAGCTAGCCCCATGTTTACAATCTTTAAGCTAAGCTAAACAGCTGTTAGCTCTAGTCTCATATTTAATCTACAGATATGAGAGTGGTATCAATCCCCCAATCTAACTTTCTGCCACAACCTGAATAAGCACATTTCCCAAAAATAGTGCACTACTCCTTTTTAAGTTGGGAAGATATACGGGGAGCTCAGATAAAGCACGCTGGATGCACTCACCTGTCTCTGGAACTGCAGTCTCCTCGTCCGCGACACTGACAGACTGGTTTCCTGAAACACCCAGGACTGGTTTCTGTAAACTGAGCAGCTGGTCCAGCTCTTCATCATCATCTTCATCAGCAGCAACAGCCACTGGTGGAGACTCTGCAGCGCTCGAGGAAACATGTGAGTCTGTGACCATCATTGAGTTGGTATCCACAGGGGCTTTCTGGTTGGTGCTCAGGGCTTTTAGAGCTGCGGACGGAGGAGTGAATGTGGCCGCTTTGGGCATCTCCTGTTTAGGTGCAAGGGTCATAGAGGGCAGCTCTACTGGTGTCGACACCTGAAACAGGATAAGTGGGGAAAAAAATGGCTGCTGTGAGATTCTAAACATGAATAATTTGCAACCAAAGTCCGTAAACAGGTAGATGAAAGATTTTTTCTTAAAGTGCAGGAGATGTAGTCAGACAGCTCACCTGAACTAGCTCTGCCTCCAGGTTGAGTCTCTGATGGAGAGGCACTTGTTGGAGGCTCTGCGCGAGCGCTGGAAGGTCGACGAACACAGCAGACATCTAAAGAGGAAACAGGAAAATGCATTGTAAAAGCAGTGCTCGAAATTTAGAGACAACTGAGCCGTGATTTAAAAAAAACTGTTGAGCGCAACATGTTAAATCTTTTGTAATCATAAGTAGCCTGCTAGTGCAGGTCAGTACTCTTTTGTTCTTGCACAGGAGTGAAACAAAACACTGTAGCGCTGACTGTACACAAGAAGTAGAAAGAGTTCAGGAACCGTTATGTAATCTGACTGTTGGATGCACTGCTTTGTATACACAGACACAGATAAGTGCCGATAGAGGCAGGGTAAATTATGACTAATTCAAAAGCTGTCAAATTTAAGATTATAGAGAGATTTGTGTTGAAATCCGCAATTAGTACATTAATTCAATGGTTGCCAAATTGGTGGTGCCACTGACAGACCAATAGTTGTGAGCTAAGAAAGGGTTGTTTCACACTTGAAAGTCCAAGCCAAGCTTTGTGTTTTTGTTCCTGTGAGTGCAGGTAAGAACTATAGGTGACATATCTACGTCCTGTAAGCGTAACATACACTAGCCGCGACTTACTTTACTTGCACTTAATTGGTTTGCAGACAGGTGGGCGTCTGACATCAGCATTTTGTCAATTGGGCTTTTGCAGTTTAAATGAAAGGAGAAAAAATGAATATACAGATTAATTTAGTTAATATTATCATGACATTAAACTTAGGACTGCTCTGAATGTTTTTCTTTTTGAGGTGCTGGTATTAAGATCCTTTCTTCAGAAGGCTATTTCACAGTGAAATTCTTATAAACATAGACAATGCGTGCTAAAAATAATCTGAGTTACAGCCCACGTGTAGCAGCACAAACAGCTTTTTCAGGGTGCTACCAGCAGCATCATCAAGCCTATTACTCGAGACTGGTTCAAATTCTGCAGCTTGTTGTGGTGTTCTTCAGGAATGCAAGCTACAGATTCGTCTCAGTTGTTAACGATGAAAGATACCGTAATTAGATTTTCATGGGTCTCGACTTTTGTATATTGGGTGCTGTAGTTCATGCACACCTGAGGGTAAGACCAAAGATGGATGATTTAATGTTTCACAGCTTTGCTAAGATTTGTTGTGTAAAACTCGTCAACTTTGCCCCTCCTCTCTGAACCCCTTTACAGATGTTTTGCATTACATGCTTGTTGTTGCTGTTCTCCTCCTCCTTCTTTTCTGTGCTTACTGAACTGTAAAGGTGTATACTGCCACCTACTGTATTGGGGTGTGCAGATGCCATGCTTGTTTTTATATGATGGTCTATATTTATCAGCTACAATTTTTCAGATGCCATAAAAAGCCAAGAATATACATTTCTCGATATTTTTCACATTGTTTAACCTTCCAGACAATATTGTTATACTGGAAACAAATGGACCAAAACCGCCTCTTTTCATCAGACCATGGTCCAGGTATTTGGTCGGGACCAAACTGAAAAGTCAGAAGGTCTCTGGACAAAACGAGGCAGGTGTGAAAGGGCGCAATTAGGGATGCACCGATTTATCTGCGGGTACCAATTTAGCGGCTGATAATCACCTTATTGAATGCTATTGACCTACTGTCGAAAAAGACACCGGTATCAACATCTGATGTTTATCTAATGTGTCACATCAGTTTTGTGCTGAAACATTCATGAGTTACTGGCTCGTAACATACCTGCTTTTATTTTGTAAGGCTCTCTTAGCAGGCTAAAAAGGCTTTTGAAGCGGTAACTTTAAAAGAATCTTTTAATGTGTATGACCAAACTGTTATTTTAGACATCGGTATTGGTGCTTCCCTCAGCCGACTGCTACAATAGCTTTTTCTGCTTTCTAACTCCTTGATACCTCAAATACAGACGTAATGTCAGCTTGAGGGATCCATACTTCACAGAGGGGGTTAAATCCATGAAAGACAGAGAAGCGAGGCAGAGTGCTGCGGATTGGGTGGGTAGGATATGGATTTACCTGACTGGCTGCAAATGAGTCCATCTCCCAATTCTTCTCCTCTGAAAACCGGAATTGAGTGAAGGAATCCCCTGAGAAAGACACAGACACATAACTGCTGCAGTCAACTCCCTGCAGGGCTGCTGGTAACCAGAACCGTCTGTTTTAGTTCACCTCAAAACAACACTTCTTCACTCGTCTTATTCGTTTCAAATACCAAGACAACTCCAGGCTGTGCGCGAGCGAACAAGTTGCAGAGCGAGTGGCCTTCACACCTCGGATGTCTGAAATGCCAAACCAGTGTTTCTCTGGAAAGCAGTCAATAGCTTTGTGTAAACTGTTGATCGGTTCGAGAGCCTAAGCAGGACGAGCATGTGACGCCACTCTGCTTCCAAAAAACATCAACTGGCTGAGGGCTCTTGTAACTACAAAGGCACTGAGGTTGTGTTATTAATAAGCACATACATCAGCGGAGCCGCACATTCATCAGACGGGTAGAGACGGTTAACAGAGCAGTTTGCCGTTTGATGAAGAAAACAGATGAACAAAGAGAGAAAACCACCCAGATGTAAGTTGTGTAGTGTGAGAGAGGTACAGAGGGGAGACCATGTATAAGGAGAGCCAAGTCAAAACACAACATCCAATACAACCACTCAGCGAGAACACACAGTGTCAGGTGTGAAGCACCACTATTAAAACTCCTCGTGTTGTGGATGTTTTCACCTAGTACGAGTACATATAATTATAGGTGGAAGAACAGGATTGTTTTGAATTTTGGATGAAATGTTCATCTTTGTTCCAACATGGTACATGACACTAACCGTAGCCGTTCCTTTCAAATACCATCTTTACACAGAGATTAGCGCCTCTATGCGTGTAGTTTTTAAACAGCAGTAAAAATAAATAGGTGACTGGCATCTTTCCCAGTGCCAGCAGATGAGTTTTGTCACCATCAACATCACAAATGCACCAGAAAGCAGGGATCAGTAGAAAGCAGCAGCATGCAAACCACCCAAAATTTGACAGTGTTTTTTTTTTTTTTTCTTTTTCTTTCTATGCTTCAGTTTCTATTTCAAACTTGACACCGACTGAACAAAGTTGAAACACTGCTTCCACGAAGATGGATGGCAATCTGTTTTTGTACCAACGTCACAGAACCGCAGTGGAAAAGGAACGGAAATTAGCAAGTAGTGACACCCAGTCGTGTCCATCACAGCAGGAGCCAATAAATAACTACGACAACTGCAGAGTCATTTGACCTGGAAATGAATGCTGATTGTACTTTCCCAATGAAGACAAACAGCCCGGCTGATACTCGATTTCTGTAGGACGACGCTGAAACCAATATTGGGAATTAAAAAAAGTCAGATATCGATATATTGGTCAATGTACAATTTTTTTGCAATGATCCCTGCATTGTCGTCAATCAGAAACTTGTGAAAAAGATAAAACGTAATGGGAAGAGGATATTTTACTTCCTAAAATAATGGCAGCAAACATGGTTGGAACTGGACTGTCGGTGTCAAGCATTTAAAAAAAGACACACAAGTCTCTAAACACTGAGTGAATTGAACAAATACACTAAATTTCAGTAACAAAGTAGTGAATTATTAACAGGCGCTCGAGGCAAGGCAGCCTTGAAAATGTCAGCAAATTTAAAAATTAGGGCTGAAACACCCACTTGCTGCTAAATAATTTTTTTGTGGGTGTACCCGAGGCTGTAGGCACATAAAATAATCGCAGCATTCAAGGTCTCTGCTATTACATGTCAAAAACAGGCAAAAATGCCCCAAGCAGCTTCATATTTGGTGCTCAATACTGACCTTTAAAAATGCTCAAACAGTATGAATGGGTCTTCTGCAGGCACATAACATTCTTTTTAATGTGTTTGGCTTTAAAGCAGAAAATTAAAGCAGCCCGAAACTGTAGAAATGGCTGTCAAACACCAATTGATAGAAAACTAATTAAATAACCAACAAGGTAAACGGTTGCTACAGAATTCACTTGCTCTGATTAAAGCACTCTGATGCTGAACAGTGCGACTTTTTAAGCTGCAGAGTCACAAACAGATCAGACTGATGTCGGCGTGTCACACACAGATGGGCGGTCAGTGGGAGACCTGACAGCCGGTCGCAGCCTCTCGTTTTGTTCCTCTGCTCTCTGCACATTATATTACAAACACTGTGCCCTTCAGGCAGGACGCTCGGCGCCATCTGCAGTTGTCCTTGATTGCTTTGGTGTATGGGAAGTGACGGAGGTCAAGAAGGAGAAGCTGCAGGAGGGCTTTCTGTCTGCAGGCTGAGTCCCTGCTGTCAAACAGGCGGAGAAACGATGATTTATGAATAGAAGCATTATGGAGGTTACAATGACTGCGAGGCGGACAGATCAGAAGGGAATGGGAATGTCAGCTTTATGTGATGGCTGAGGGGCTGGTTGCCTTTATGTTGAGCCACACGGGCATCTTATCTGTCAGATCAACTGATTTCCACCCTCACAGGAAACAATCTGGGTGGATAAAACCTGGATTTGGTGGACGTGAAATCGAAAATGTTAAACCTATTTCACAAAACTGCTGATATCTGATGCAGATTAAACATTATTTTCTAACGATATTCTTAGCATCTCACCTTTAATAAAAAAAACGATGAACCACTATTCAAGAAGGATCTGATCACGTATCTTAAAATGTCCAGTGTGTTAAGATTTAGGAGGAATTTGTGGGATCTATTGGCAGAAATTGGATATTCATAATTGTGTTTTCATTTAAGTTAAAACACCTGAAAATAAGAATCATATTTTTGTTACCTTGGAATTTGGAGATGGTACACACCATGTTGCAGTGCAGTGTTTCTACAGTGGACTGGTGCAGTTTTTCTCAAGTGACAATGAAAAATAAAAGAAAACAGTAAATATTCCTACATTTTGGTCCACAGACAATTAAAATTACAATTAATTAAAATATACAAAATTACTAAAAACATGTTCCCAAAAAAAAAATGTAAGGTAAATTAAAAGCCAGGCTAAGATGCTTTAATTTTTAGCCATCACCGATAAGTTTTTTTTTTTTTGCTGTTAATTAAAAGGTGGTCAGAGTTGTGGCTTGTCTAATGTGAGAAGGGATGTTATTCCAGCCTGGGTTCCATGATAATAAAATTATGACCTGCCAGGTTTTTTTTTGACTCTTGGGACAACAGGTAGACCGGTGCTGCATGTCCTAAGGGGTTCTGGATGGTTCATAAGGCAAGAACATGTCTGAGATGTATTTCGGTCCAGAGCCATGGAGTGATTTGTGGACTAGAAACAGGGTTTTGAAGACAGTTCTCTGAGTAACCGGAAGCCAGTGTAAGGATTGTAGAATAGGTGTATAATTGTAAAATTTCTTAGTTTAGGAGTATTCTGAATCAGTTGGGGTTGACAAAGTGCTTTTTTTTAGAGCCCTGTGAATAGAACATTACAATAATCGAACTGACTGGGAATAAAACCATGGGTACGTTTTTCTAGACCGTGCTTGGGCATTATTCCTCTGATTCAAAAAGTATTTTGACTGACGAAGGCTTGATTCAGAAGCACGTCAGAGATTTTTTAAGTACAACAAAGGCATTTAAATAGTTTAGAGAGTGCCTTTCTGTGTGTTTTATGTCTACATGTTTCCCTACCCAAAGAGCACCTCTAACAGACTTAATTTAAGCCCAGGAGGCGCTCCTACCCTTACATTTTTTGATATTACTGGCTGACATTTTGGTATCAGCATATACAGTACATGTATGTTTGTAGATTAAATAATAAACTGCACTGAAGTTAACAATATTTTTGTTTTTAGTTAACAAGAATATTCACTGAAATTGTCAGATTTGTATTATTCTCAAATCTGTGTCTGTCTGAGCCTAAAACACTCCACTTCTTCCTGAGCTCTAATGGAAACACAGAATGATCCATTAAAGAGTCACTTTCTCATTTAGGCCATCATTTGTGATTCATCATGAAGTGCAGGAAAACCTGTATAATCATGTGGTTCAAATGTTATTATGTCCACTCCAGTGTTAATGGAACAGCTTCAGGATTTAGTGTGTGACTTCCCTCTGGGTGCATCGGTTCATTCCTTTTGTTTTGTTGTTGTTGTTCCAAACTGATTGATGGTTAAAACGTAAATCTGCAATGAGGAAAAAAATAAAAATAAATCACCCTTCAACAGTGGCGACAGTGAAATACCGCTCACTCTCATTTTGACTCTTTTTCCGGCTCCTGCTCCACTCTGTTTAATATCTACACAGACCCTAATCCTCCTCTTCTTCCTCCACCACCACCTCCTCCTCCTGCTGCTGCTCTGTCTCCGTCAGTCTGTCTCTAGCACACAGAACTGCTGACACCAGTGAACTGCCTCCCTCCTACACCTCAGAGCCCGGTGCCATCCTGATCTGTGTCCATGGAAATACAATCCCAGGTAGTTTGGAGGCACTGACACAACCATGGCAACAACTGCCAGTGAGGATAAGAGAAACTTGTGTCAAACCTCCAGAAGACAGAAAGAGAAGAGGATTGGAGGAGGAGGAGGAGGGTTGTGAAGGGAATGAAGAAAAATGAAAGAGCAAAGCAGACTCTTCATTTCTGCTCGTTTAAACAGAACAGGAGACTTAAATCCCCTCTCTGCTCTTGGCTGACACTGTTTTAAGTGCATAGTTACACTTGTAGTCTCAAATCTGTCACCGGGTTGAGTGAAAAACAGGCAGTTTCCGATATGCATTTGAGTCAAACTGCACTCTGCTAAATAAACACTGGTACGTGGGCTTAGTTCGTAAGAAAGACCTTAATATCTTGGTTGGATATGAAGATCACCGGCTGGCGCTTGAGCTAAAACGATGAGTCTTGAAGACGATCAGTAAAAAACTGATCGTCTACTATGGTGAAAATGTTGAATCATTCTCTTTTCTCTGTTTTATAAATCATTGTAAACTAAAAATATTTGGATTTCTGACTGCTGGTTTGATAAAACCCTTTGTCTTTAGGTAATCTTAACAGGTGTTTTATATTTCACTATTTTCCAACCAAACGATTATTTGAGAAAAATAATGGTAAGATCCATAGGAAATGAAAATGTGGCATCTAATAGATTACTGTGTAGCTCACTGTATTAGATCACTGGTTCACTGGTGGTTGTGGCTCAGGAGGCAGAGCAAGTCACCCACTAATCGTTTGACTGGTTGGTGGTTATATTTCCGTCTCTTGCTGCATTTTAAGTGTCCTCGGCAAGATACTGACGTTGAAATTGCTTCTGATGGCTGTTCCATTGGTTTGTGTGTGGGTGTTTAGGGTTAGGTTGATTTGATTTGATTTAAACTATGGGTTCATGCTATCATTGGACTATCGCATCTGTTTTTGTGAAGATCAACACCATTGATTTGATGCCCTGACACAACCATCATTTACGTTTTCAAATTCTTCTTGTTTCTACAACAGCAGCTTGACTTTATTCTGGTGTTTTGTTTTTCAAGGTTAGTTAGGCAAGTTCCAATTACATTCGCCAAAAATTAAGTTTCTAGAGTTAGGGTTAGGATTCAACAATAAACAACAAAAGTAGAAACTCAATTTGTTACTAAAATAGGTTTCTCAGATCTATCCTGAGTAAACAATCTTCCTCAAGAAATCTATAAAGGATCTCTGAAGACAAAAATAAACAACCAGCCATTCATTTGATCAACGTCTAGTCTGGTGTAGTTTTTTAGTGCAGAATTCTTACATATTACATCTTTAATGATGTAGATACAATTCATTTTAGCTGTTGTAACTACTTTCCTCCATGTTGTAAAGATGCCTTTTTAAGGTTTTTTCATTTAGTACAAATGTCAATCCAAATGCCAAAAACATACCATCAGAATATATTTAGCATTTAGTTTTGATAGATGATTTAAACGACCAACTGAACAACAAAATGTTCTGTCGATCAACCTATGATCACTTGACGTGTGGACTCAAAGACCCACAACTACATCCAACAGGTTTTTTTATGTAGCTTCAACAGCATTTTTTCAGAATTCCAGACATTTTCTTTACATACCGAAATTATTCAAATTCACCTGGAAATGATCAGCTTAACTTTGGAGACTTTTTTCAATCCTGTGTGAGTCCTCTGTTAAATATTACTGTGGTGACGATAATAAAACCTTCCAATAAAGCTCCCGACTTCACTGCAAACAGCACTGAAGATCGATTCATAGTTCAAATGATTGTCTGAGTGTGTCAGTTGGGCCGGTGGATATCGGTGAGATATTCCACAGTGAATAAACACTGCATTACTCATGCTGCGTGCTAAGTGGCTCGGCTGGCATTGTGTAACTCCTGTATAATGTGGTATCCTGTCTCTTGACATCTTGCTGGCTGAACCCCATATTAACAAATGTGGCTTTCTGCTTGCAACCCCAGCTTCGCTGAGCTATCTATGGCTCGCTAATGCTGAGTCCCGCTCTCATCTTTTATATTTGGGATGTGATGTGGCCTTGCGGCTGCCTTTCTGTTCCACTCTGCTCTTTTCCTGCTCCACTCGATGCTACTCTGCTCTCACCTTGTTGTGCTCTGTGAGACTGTCGAGCACTGGCACTGAGTCAGGATGAAGATAAGATGTGTATGTGTATTGCTTTCAAGGATCAAGGATTTGCATATGAGCTAAAAGAAAGACAGGACAATATCTACTTCTTATTATCCTCAATGAGTCCTATGTTTTTGAGCTGAGACAACCTTTCAGATGTCTTTCAAGCTAAAAATTTCAAACATTGTCTAGTTTAATCTTCCTTAATGTGCTGCCTTTTTCCATTTTAAAGCATTTTAAATTCTTTGGTATTTGGTACTTGTGTGCCGAACCAAACAAGCAAATTGAAAACAAATCTGCAAATGACTCTGTACTGAAATCTATCTTTAGTTCCAGCCCTGTAGCTCATAGTTGTTTCTAAAATGCTGTATAATTGTATATCTTCAATCCAACCACACTCCCATGTGGCTCCACTATAACTAAAACATGAATCAAATCTTTGTTCAAACCCCCAAAACTTTATTTTGAAGTCGAGTGAAGATGCCAAAGTTTGCAAAAAGATAGCAAATACGTCAGGCTGAATCTTGATATCTGCATAACGTTTGTGCGTATGTAAAAAGATGCAAGACAGTATCAAAAAAGAAAATTGTATCATGGGTGTTAATAATTTATTTGCTCCTGACCCACTGCTTCACTCACGAACAAGCAGACACAAAATACAAACGTGATGCTGTCCGTAAAGATCTTCCTTCCTATTTAGTAAAGCTAAATAAGGGAATTTAGCTGCAATGAGTCTATTAATCAATTTTTTGATTAGTCATGTGGAAAAAAACTACTTTGATCCAATAAGGTAACTGCTTAAGGGAAAAAAGCCAAAGAGTTGCTGGTTCAAGACTCTAATATGCTTCTTTTTTTTGGTCTTACATTACTGTTAACACAATATTTGTTTTGTTATTTGAGATCACCCTATAACAAGACACTGTGCCATCAAAAGGATTTTGAAGTTGTTATTTGAGGGTTGAAAAGTTACATAATGTTCCTTTAATGTGCATACAAATACAATTGTAAAGGTATGTCAGGTTGCGTGTCTCTGCGGACTCTCTAATCCTGTTTGCAGTAGCATGCCGCTGATTACCTCTTGGTTGCAGAGCAGACAACGTTACATCACAGATGCACACCCATGTTGACCAGGCCACACCTTTAGTGTACAGCTCGCTCTATAAGGCAGCAACCTGGACTTAACCTTGATTAGCCCTCTTTCTTGCAGCGGTGACTACTTGAATAGAAACAGGAGGGACATTTAAGGAGCAGGTTTACCCGCTGCTCAGTCTCCACTAACACCTGTGGTGAAATGTTGACATTTTATCTGACTGGAAGAGGAATACACACATTCCCCACACCACCTTCCTCCTCCATTTGCTACTAGAGTAATGGCGTGTGATCAGTGAATGATTACTTCTTTTTTAAACCAGCTGTCGTGGCAGATCCTCACTTGATAAGAGAGAGCAAACGGAACAACGCGCCTCATAGAAAACTGAGGAGTGATCGAGTGTTATTACTATCATGACAAAGCTCATCTGATGTGTGTTTGGTCACACTAAGAGGTGGGACAGGATGGAAAGATTGGGAAAGATTGGTTGTACCGAAGGTCACTGTTTTACAGTCAAAGCTTCTATTCAGGTTTTTGGATGAAGCTTCAAAGGTCTGTTTTCATATTTTCAGTCATCAATCTGAAAAAAAAAAAAAAAATCCTCAATTTGAATTAAGTGATTTATCATCAGCAATCTTAAAATGCCTCCAAACTAAAAAAAAATATCTCAGTTTTGGGGTGCCGTTTAGCTCAGTTGGTAGAGCGGGCATCCCATGTGCAGAGGCTTTCTCCTCGCTGCGGCAGCCCGGGTTCCAGTCCCGGCCTGGGCGCCCCTTTGCCGCTGTTCTGTCAACAAAGCCGATAAAAGGCCAAAAAAAATAAAAATCTCAGTTTTAACAACTTTTTGAATTTACCATAATTGTGTTTGAGCAGAAATAATTTTTTGTAGAGCACTGATACCCGACCCAAGCCCAGTCAAGGTTTGGATAGAAATACAGAAATGAGTTGCAGTCACATAGGTGAGTGTTTTCAAGTTCTTTTAGTGAAAATATAGTGTCAAATTAAAAATATTTTGTGTCAAAAATAAATGGTAACTGAAAATAAATGATGGGACTTCTGTCTCGGTTGGGATTATGTATCCTGTAATGTGCTTGGGTTCGTTATACATGACAACGCAATACAGAGGCTAAATGTTGGTGGCAAACATTCATGTAGTTTTAGCGAGCTAAGGATGGAGGATTCAAAACTCGTCATCATGAAGTTTGAAACAACTGAAAACCATGCGGGGAAATAGTCAATATGGAGACATTTCAATTTCAATGCAGTACTAACAAAGCAGTTGCTGATGTAAAATGTAAAAAAAATCTGCCGGAGCCGCACTCAATGCTAGACCGCCCTGTCAACACAGGTGCGTGCGTCCCTTTTTGTCCCGCAAGCGGTAGAGCAAACATTTTTTGACAGCATTGAAAATGTTGTTTTTGGAAGGCTTAACAACAACAAATGTGGCTTAATTTGACCCGGATCCTGTTCCGGCAGGATCCAGGACCTCCCTGATTGCAACAGCACCTATTTGATTGAACCCTGCACCTCCTTTTGTCTCTATGAAAACATTTACTGTTATCTATTCTGTTCTTCTTTTAATTCCCACTGAGGTTACTCATAGCTGACAGGGAAGTGAAGGGACAGTCAAGGAAAGAGGGAGAGAGAGCTGCGGGCCGTAATCAGCTGTTTTTACACATCTGTCCCTGATGATTTTGGGTGATTATCTGAATGCTCTGATCAATAAATGTAAATAAATAATGCTCTGTTTGTGATGACCGTTATAGTTTTTTCCCTTTTCTTAAGGGGTTGTCCAATGTGGATTTTTAGTGCGTCCCGCGACTTTTTCTCCTTTCTAATTTATTACTTTACAACATTCTCATTTTTTTTGGAAATGTTTGGATCGCATGAGTCAAAAACAGGGACACGGGGAAGTCAGTCACAGTTGGGGGTGCTGAAGGGTCAGTCTATATAACAATGCCATAGTAAATGGTGCGTTTTTTGGGATAACTTGTATCAAATCGTTATCAACAATAATTTCTAACTGGGATTAACAATCATTTAACTTGAGCACCAACGTATTATAGATTACAGCAGCCACATCAACTACAGTCCAAAAAAAGCAAGGAGATGAAAAGGGAGAGAAATTCCCCAGACTCCCTTAAAAAAAAATAATAATAATAATAATTCTGACAAAAGACAAATTCGTTATTGTTTAGGTCTTCTTGTAAACATGGCATTTTTTATAGCCTCATTTTAGGGGGTGCTGCCATCTTCTCAGCAACCACTAGTTCTCATAGCTATGTTGAGAACTATAGCCCCCCCTTGAAAAACGTATTCAAACTAAATTAATAGACATGCAAAAAGCAAGCTTGGCAGCATCTGGCTTTGTGTTGTCAAAAATATAGAAACATCAATGCAATGTTTTTGAATATTTAAAATGGTTTCAATACTCATTTTTCGCAGTATCTAGTTTATAGCTGTGTTTCCTCTCCAACAGTAAGTTGACACATGCACCACTGTAGCGCTTACAAATCCCACCTCCTCCAGAAGTAAATTAACTTAGATGCTGCTTTACTTAAAACACGCTACAAAAGCCTTGTTACATTTATCTCTTAATAAATATTCAATTAAATTTTTCCTTGTGGTATTGAATATCAATGTTTTTCAAAGTATTGTATGGTTAAGTTAGAAATTGTCACCACTATGAATGAAGCTTGGAAGCATTGAACTTATCGCTACGGCGCTGAAGATAACAGGAAAAGATGAAAGGGACAGAGCCACGGAAAATAAATAAATAAATCAAGATTCAGATTTGCACTATGCAGCAAAGACTGTTCAGAGGAACTTGTTGTTGCGATCTAGAGCCACAGTACCTCCAGCGTCCCTCCGTCACGCCTTTTTAACCAAACCAATTAGCCTAACACAACACGGCGCCTAAACTCACTACGCGTCAATAAATCACTGTCTGCGCTAATTGCAATTAAAATCCCAAACAAACCAGGCGAGACAATAAAGAGGGCTGAAGCTATTTACTCTTAACTTTCAATGGTGATTGTGTGAGGCTGTGTTTATGTCAAAGTCATATCAGAAGAGCTCGAATCCACTCAAGGCCTCCTTCTCATTAGGGCATGTGTTTTACAGTGCCTGGAGGTGAGCGGCTGCAGCTCACGCTCTGCCTAACTGGGATCTAATCAATCATTTTCGAATCGGTGACTTACCCCGACGTCCAGGCTAATTTTCCAATTAAGCTCTTTGTTGGATGTTATTAAGCAACAATAGGTGTTGTTTTTCATGTTTTATATGGAACTAAGAACAGCTGAGATCGATAGTGTCAAGAAGAAACATGTGGTCTACCTAATAATCCTCCTGGGGGAGCATACACGTCAATACACATCCTAGTTTAGTAGTGTAAGAAGCACTTCAATACTTTCATGGTTTCATATCGTGATGACAAAACAGAGAACTGTCATTGTAATATAATTATGCAGGGTAATACTGACAAAAGGAAAAATATATAAATGCTCTTGAAAGTTACAGATCTAAAGTACACCAGCAAAAATCCACAGATAATTCTAACATTTATATTCACATTTTTTTTTTTGCAGTTTTCCCACACAGGCTGGCAGTTTACTTGCGTTGCTAAGCGAAGGTGAGGGGTTAAAATAATGTGGTTGCATTTTGGCAACATTACAGCATCTGTGAATCAACTGAATCTCACATTTGCTCCTGTGAAATTGTCTCTCCATTATAAATAGTGATTTGTAAATTTGGCTGCTCTTACTTGGAGCTTCTCCTGATTACACTCATCTTATTATGCAACTTCAAAAAGGCAACTGCCTGCATAAGTGATGACATGTGTGGATGTGTTATAGGTAGTAAAGTGAATGATTGTGTAATAAATGATTTTGTTTTTTAAAAATGTAATTAATGTAGATCAATCAGAGGGGTTTTGTTTCTTAAATTCTGGTGTCCAACATTAAGAGTGTACAGTTGACACATTGAGCACACCGGCCTCAAAATACTTTTTTCTACAGATGTTTAATTGTGAAAGAACCAGCTGTGAAACAGTGGATGCATGTTTTTAGGCATCACAACCCCCACAAAATGACTCATTTCGTTATCAGAATTTGATCCATTCCGTCCAATAACATTTGGAGAGTCTAGAAGAGCCACACGAAAAAAGAAAATATTCAACCCCATTCAAGTTATTGGATGGCTAAACCGGAAGTTGGCTGGCTTAGCTGGCAGAAGTCTCTGGTGTTTGGCTTCGTGCTCCACCAAGCAACTTTCATAGGAATGAATGAGTCCATGCCTCCAAGCTGTATCCAGTTCTCATCCGTGGGCTGTACTTAGGCACAGTGGTAACCAGGGTAACCCTTGTCTTGCATAGCAAGACCTATGCGAGCACTGGAGAAAAGTCTGACTGCACCAATTCTCATTCTGGGATAGTTCAACATTTTTTTTGTTATATTCAAAATGGCTAAGTCCTTGTAAAATTATAAGTGGTAGCTGCTAGCTTGTTTGTGTTCATGGTAACTCGCCATTTTCAGCGCGTAAGTTAATAACTTGGAGGTTGTAGTTGTTGTTTCACTAGCGATTTGGATTTTGATAACAATATATGCAGATAGGGGACGGAAGAGCGACCATAACAATAACATCAGCATGCTAACATGCGCAAAATAACAATGACAATGTTGATCTGCACATGCTAATGTTTACCATGTTAACCATCTTGGTTTAGCGTGTCAGCATGTTTTTTTCTTTTTTTTTGCTTCCTACAAACAATATAAAACAACAGTAGTTAATTGAGCTAAATGCTAAATCTAACATGCTAATTTGCACACGGTGACAATGCTAACATTGACTTTTAGCAGTAATGTTTACCATTTTTATAATGTTAGTTTAGTTTGGTAACTTGCTAAAATGTACAAACTAGTACCAATTTCACAGTACAGCTGAGGCTGATTTGGATTGATTCAATGCCCGCCGCCAGGCTAATTTATCATTTGATAGGGTTAAGCTAATAATGGTGATAAGCAAAACACAACAGTTTTATCTTGATCATAGTTATTATGGAGCCTTATTTTTATGATCTAAATGTGCTTGTTGTTAAGCCATCTTTTGTGTGTGTAAGTGGAATTTAAAGTAAACTTGTGGGTGTCTCATTGAGCCCCTGAATTAGCTGAATCAAAATTATATCATGATTTGCAAAAATCATATTGTTTTCTATATAATTAATTCAATATTGTGATGGAACTCACACCCCTAATAACAATTTATAAAAATACCTTTAATTCAACATGATTTAACTATAAACTATATACATTTAGACAACAATAGCGGTAATTGTTTTTGGTAATCAGGTAAATCAGGTGAGAATGAGTGTTTGCTTCAAGCTCACATGTGGCCTCCCAGCACTCGTCCCTGTGGATGAAATAACCATCAGTCTGAGAATGCGGGGACATCTGGGTCCCTAATTATTAAGATGCAAGGAGCCTCAGCTATTAGGATAGTGGAGTAGACAAGTAAACAGTTCATACTGATAAACAGTGAGTGAAAAATGATTGATGTAAACAAGCAGGTTACACTTAATAGTCTGATGTGAAAACACAGATCTATCACCACCCATCAGGACGTTTAAGTTGTTCAGCAGCTTCAGTTAATTAACAATATTCACCTTGCAATGTGCGACAAGAAAATGAGACATTTAAGAGAAAGCTGAGAAATTGCTAAGCATACGACTGTCAAAATGATCCATTCTATTTGTTAAATTGATGAGAAAAAATTATTTTTCTCTCTCCCACAGGCGAAGCATCACCAGTGATTCTTCTCTCTTCATAAGAAGGTTTCAAAGTCCACAGGAAGAAAAGAACAATGCACCCACTGGCAGCTAAATAAAGGCCTGTGGATCGCCTTAAATAAGCACCAAACTGCCAGAAGAAAGCATGAAATGTTTCAATCCTTCAAAGACTTGAGCGGATGAAATTTGACACACACCAAAGAACTACAATCCAAACAAGACTTCCAGACCAGCTCCCTCGGTTGATCTATTAATTCCAGAATTCTTGAGTTCCTCTGTCCATGTAGGAAATTCATCAGAAAACACTCATAACCTTCTGAGTCTGACTGAATCATAATGCTGTTCTCTCAAAGACACCAAACACACCGCCACCTGCACTCTGTAAAGACACACTTACAGACCGAGCCTAAAACAGTTTGTAGGATCATTCATTGTGCTTGTGGCTACACAAACACAATGTGTAAGAGTTCTTCTCACTGGCAAGGCATATTTTTAGTGAATGAACAAAATATTGCTGGCCAAGCCTTCAGTCTTCTAGCATGTTCTATGTTGATAACCTCTAGCCTTTATAGTGCTGCAACAAATAGTATAAATCAGTAGTCAATTAATATGTTGATTAAACTGTGATGAAATCAACAAAAGTCCAAAATCGAAAGAGAGCTAAAGATTAAATTTACAATGCTGTCAAAAGAATTGGCAAATTCTCTCATTTAGGAGGACCAACCCTTTTGAATGCTTGATAAATGACTAAAAACAATTGATTAATCATCAACATTGCCTTGGTCATTTTCTTGTTATGGATTAACAGACTAAATGTTCCAATACTAGCCTATATAAATAAACAAATAAATAAATAAATAAATAAAGATAGAATAAAGGGCTGTACGACTACTATTAGTGCTGTGCGATATGGACAAAATTGTATATCTTGAAATAGCTAATTTTATATCCTGATAACGATACATATCCCTTGGGGTTCTGCGTCTGTATCCGCGTCTGATGTAACGTTACTAGTAACGTTATTTTCTTCTTCCATTACGCTCTCCTCCGTCTCCGCCATGCTGCTTTGCCTCTGTTTACTCCCGAGCGACCAACGCCGTAAACGAGTCCTTGCGGATGACGTAAATATGTTACCACAAAGCAGTAGCGTTGCTGCAGTTACATTCGCCTTCATACAATGAACTTGTCTTGAACTCAAAATGTGATTATCCAACGGTCATTCCGACATTGAGTTGTGCTTTACACGGCGTATTAAATCACAACTGTAGTGTACGTTAGCGTTAGTGTAGCAACAGTGCTAAACAAGTAGCCTATACGCTAAAATTACGATATAAACAACAGAGGGTTATATCCTACGGAAGACGTTTTTATATCGCACTACGATATATATCGTAATATCGCACAGCTCTACAT
>OMLP01013327.1:0-16290 GCA_900302685.1 Spondyliosoma cantharus | reverse complement strand
TGGTGTCAGACATGCTCTCAAATTGAAAGCAGACGCCACCTTACATCAGTTTTGTCAACGAAATATTAATAATGCAACATGTGTCACAGTCGAAATTGTCGGGGATGCCACCTGATTATATGTGAGCTAAAGAATTTCAAAGAGCAGTCATTGAAATTACTCCTGAATTGTTCTTCAGTGATAAATGCTGAGACACATTTTTTAAATTTTTTTTTTAGAATACTTTTGTAGAAGTATTTTTGAAGGCAGAGAGCTGAATTTAAGTTGCCAAAAACGCAGTTCAACTCAGTGTCCACAGCTGTAAGGCCCGACATGAGGCCAGTCCATGTTTCTATGCTGTGGAACATTTTCAGCACTCGTTTCTTCGCTATCAACTTTACCAGAGAGAGAGAGAGACAGCGACTGACGTGTCGCGTGGTGAGACATTGCGTAATGGTCGCTCTTTTTTTGGCACACAAGACTCATTGAAGTGTGTTTTGTTTCTTTTTCTCCGCATTTTAAGGCGAGACCAAACTGTACAGCTCGGACGACGAGAAGCTGGACCTAAAATCGGCGGACGCGGCGTGCAGCGACCGGGAGGACAGCTCCGCGGACAGCGAGAACGAGAGTTTCTCGGACGGGAACAACTGTGGCTCCCTGTCCCAGAAGAGCAAGCTAAAAGCCGGCTCGCAGGAGGCGCTACCGACCGGCGGCTCGGCGGGGAAGAGCCGGAGGAGACGAACAGCTTTTACCAGCGAGCAGCTGCTCGAACTCGAAAAGGAGTTTCACTGTAAAAAGTACCTTTCCCTGACCGAACGCTCGCAGATCGCGCACGCACTCAAACTGAGCGAGGTGCAGGTGAAGATCTGGTTTCAGAACCGCAGGGCCAAGTGGAAACGGATCAAGGCCGGCAACGTGAACAACCGGTCAGGAGAACCGGTGAGAAACCCCAAAATTGTGGTCCCCATCCCGGTGCACGTCAACAGGTTCGCTGTGAGGAGTCAGCACCAACAAATAGAGCAAGGGACCAGGCCATGAGAGAGAGAGAGAGAGAGAGAGAGAGAGGAACACACAAATACTAATAATAAAAGAAACACTTACATTGACTCTATGTTCCGCTGATCTTGTCGAACGCATGAAGCACAAAAAAAAAAAAGGATGGATTCGATGATTTTGTCTTTGAGAGGTGAGACTGAGCAGAGAGGAAGATCAAGTATTTGGCAATACGCTGTCATTTTTATTTATTGTCCTGTGAATATGTAAATATAAATGGGTTAAAAAAAAAAAATTGGTACAAATGGGCACTATGAGATGAGACTGTAAAGATTTTTTAAGTATTTATATGTAGGGCCAAACTGTTCTGTTGGGTCATGTGCATGTCCTCATTTGGTGAATTCTTTCGTTTTTTGTGTTTTCGTACGATTTGTTGACCACATTTGCATGTAAAAGACAATTCTTTTTTACATTTTATTTTTTTTTTTGTTTGGCGGCTGTAGGATCCCACCTTTGACAGCTATTTGTGCAAAAAAAAAAGAATAAAAAAAGAGAGAAAAAGATGTGAAGGAAATAATGACCAAACAAGGGACACCTGTAAAGTATATTGACCTAATAAATCGCTTTATACGAAAAAGTTGGAATCCATCACTGAATCGTTATTGTTCAGGGAGCAGAGGAGCAGTGTTCACATGGCGGGCGAAAGGAAAACATCTCCAGGAATTTTGTTTTTATTTCGCCATAAATGAGAAATGTGGCCTAAAGAGTTTAAATAGAGCGATTCATCTGGAATAACAAGCGTTCCCTGAGAGCACAACATGCAGTCAGGAGGCTCTTTTTTCAAATAATGTAACACATTTAATATTAAAAAAAAAAATCATCACGTTTTATTCATCTTAAGGAAATCATTTTCAATTTCATGATAATATTTATGCACAATTTCTGGAATCATGAAGGGTTTCGCTTAAAAACTGTGGGTGTTTCAGAGCATCAGTTTCAGTTCTTTGACACATTTGTGAATTTAAGTCACACATTATTATTATTATTATTATTATTATAAAACACTTAATGTAAATGGTAGGTCTTTCTTTCTTTTTTTAATAGCAGCATTGATTGATTCCTCTGTAGGAAGCCATGTTGTCGCAAGTGGACTGATTGATCCCCAATAGACTGGAGACATTCAGCACCCTGTAATGAACTCCATCAGTCACTGCGGAGAGGGGAACCAAACAGAAGTGCAGCCCTCACTAATCTGACAGTTGGACATTTATTATTTTTGGTAAAAAAAAAACAATTAAAAGCTGAATCTCCTGTAAAAAGAAATCCCCCCCCAAATAAATAAGAGGTTTAAAATCCAGCTTAAAAAGATAATGTTTCTGTTGCATGTCACATGATGACTACAAGGCTTTTCTTGAATAATATCATTTTCTAGAGAGATTTGATATTTACTCATAAATAAGTACAGATACCTGTTGAGAATTCTTAAGAAATAAAAGTGTATTGTAATGAGGTTTGAATGATCCAAAGGGAGAGAATGTTTTATGGCTTTTAACATGACTGTAAAAGAGGCTTCCAAACAAGACAGGAATAAAAGCCTCTACATAATAAATCAAATCACTTCATATAGGTTTTTTTCTATAGTGACATTAGCACTAAGTGCAGCTGCCCGCTCACTCAGACCCAACATGGAAATCTTACATGGCAATGTAAGAATTGACAGAGCTGCACTATTTTTAAATAATCTGCAACTAAAATAATGTCTGGCCACATAACTATATCCCGTTACAGGAAAAGGGGGAAAACCAGGCTCAATGTTTTATGCAAACCTTCGTATACGTGCTTTCTCTGAAGTGTCTCCAGAAAAGGCTCATGTTGGAATAATTTCACTTCAGCTCGGATGAGAAAAAGCGATTTAAAAAAAATGTTTCCAAAATAGACTCTAGCCTCGAGCCATGTTTAACCTGTTGAAGTGTGATGACAGGACGAGATTCTTCATTGTTAATATTTCATGAAATTAGTCAGCCCCTTTTCTTAATCAGTATTTCGCCCCAAATATGTAGGGTTTTTTTTAAGATGAGAGTGTTTTACTAAACCTTCTTCAGTGCAGCAGGAAAACAGATTATCACCTCGCTCGTGGATGCACACACTCAAACATGCTTTTCTATCTCACTTTTGACCTCAGAGCACAAATAGACATATCATGACCTGGGCACTCCATGAGTAGTAAAGTTTTATTCCACCGTCCACCTCATACATCAAGACTGTGACACTTGGATGGGGATTCAAGGAGTGATGAGATCGTGTGAGAGGGGGAGGCAGTGGAAGTTTTTATTATGGTCCCAAGAGCTGACTAATATAGGCGGTCAATTCCACGACGCCTTGCCAGAGTGCAGCGGGCTATTTCGGTGCCCATGAGCCGCGCTGTTGGTGGAGGAGGTGACGACGAGGAGCCGTGACACAGCTCAGACACTAAGTTCATGATGGGTGTTATCATCAGGATGCTGTGAGGAGAGGTTTTTTCTCCGCTGGTGTGTGCAGGATAAGAATAATGACCTGGTGACATCTTGTAGGATCTGTTAAAATTCAAAACACTCAAAAATGAATATCTCCTTGCTTTTTATTTGCAAATTTGTTATTCCTTTATGTACCCTATTCGATTAAAGGCTACATCTGCAGACAGTATCTGTATCATTCTGTCATTCTGCCCCTTGAATCACAAATTGAAATATCAAGAAGTTCTCTCCAGCAAAGACATTAAACCATTTCCACATTCCCCACCTGGGGAGAGAGAGAGAGGGAAGAGATAGGGAAGAGAGGGGAAATCATTACTTGCTGGTTGTGTGAGTGCAGGCTGCTCAACGCCGACTGGAGGCCCTGACTTCATGGGAGGGTCCGGACGGTCGTGGCTACAGTGATGTATGGGCAGATGCATCAAATCGCACAAGATAAACAAGCGATGAGTTTCATCAGGGCCATCATAGCTTTAATTTGGCTGCCTAATGAGTCAGATCTAGTGGCGGAGATAAGAGTTGTCAGAGGCCCGGCTCTAATGAATTTCTTGCCACTTGTAATCAAGGTTGCCTGTCTGAGGGGGGATGATTAATGGAACCCTGGAGGATTCCCTCGGCCCTCAGCCTTCATTACAGCTAATGCATTCTCAGGCAAATTAACAGAGAAATGCAGGCAAAAGCCAACGGGGAAGGGGAGAGGAAGAGCGAGGGAAGGAGAGAAGGGGAGAATGGGAGAGAGAGAGAGAGAGAGAGAGAGCGATGGGAACAGAGCGTTTATGTAAGACAAAGGAGAGAGAGAGGGGGAAGAGGGAGAAGGGGGCGAAGAGGAAGAGATGGCATGGCGGGTATGAAACAGCCAGGTTGGCAGCAGGAGAGAGGAAGAGAAAGAGAAGGATGGATGAGCTGAAATCCACTGATTAGCAGAGATGGAGATGAGGATGGAGACATGAGTTTGGGGCAGCCAGGGAGGGCAGGGTGCAACAGGGATGTACCGGTCAGACATGATGGAGCTGAAATTGATGAATGGATGTTCAGGTCTTAGGGGAGGAGTAGGAAGGAGAGGAGTGGATATAATTACTGGTTAAAGAGGTTAAAAGGGTTGAAGGGAGGCCGAAGAAACTTATCATGACACACACACATGTAGGACAAACCATCTTAAAGCAACATTTATGTTGCAGGCAGGCACCTCTCACTGACTGCCTGCTAAACAGGCTGTTAAAGTGGCCTGTGTCCAAGCAGCTCCTACATGTTATGGAAATATGGATTTAATGTTTGCAAATATGGTCTCGTCAGGTCTTTGTGTACCCATCCATCAGCCTCAGACCCACCTCTGCAATCTTGGAGGCAATTTGTCTGAGAAGAGGTGGGCGGCAGAGAGCCCTCCTCACTGTTTAGCATGCCCTGATGAAATATCAAAACACACAGCAGTGCAAGCAAGCGCTCCAGTCTCAGCGCAACAAACACGAGTGGCCGAGGTCTGCCAGGGCGTGAGGCATGGTAATAAATTACAGGACACGTTCTTGTGGTGTTTTTTTTTACTCAAGAGATGTGGTACGAGTAGGATTCAGTTTGGGTTCATTTAAGCACAGTGGTAATATTCTGACATTTAAGGCCCCATGAAGTGTTTGACATCAGAACTAAAGCTGATATAATCAATATTTCTTATGCCAACAATGGATCACATTTAAAGGTTTATGTGAAAGAGGTTGTTTGTAGAGAATTATCACCTGACGCTGCAGTTCCCCTCAGACTTGAACTTCTGGAGCTCTTGTTTTTAGCATTGTTTTAGTTTTCTGCAAACACATTTACCAGGTTTCCAGCAGAAAAGAAAGCTCTAAAAACTCACCATATGACACTTTCCTATAACCACACAGCAGACTGAGAAAGTTAGCGACTTCGCTGGTGAACATAGTGGAGCATTTAGCAGCTAAACAGCCAGGTATGTCCCTCCGGAGGTGGTGGAGACCAAAAATAGAGCTAAAAGGTGAGCAAATATTGGACTTACATTTGTCATGGGGACAAGAGCACAACTACTAATTAATTCTGATGTAGCTCCATATCCGCTCAACATATAATCAGATATTTGCTAACAAGTTCTCCATGTTAACTTAAGGACAATTCTCCAAAGTGGCAAGACCTTTGTTATGTATTTGTTACTTTTGTTATTGCATTTGTACTGATCTTAAATGTTCAGAATGAAAGAAGTCTGTAATCTTATTAAAGGTAATATTTCATTTGCTTGTTGCTATAACTTCCAGGAGGCTCAGGACAATTAGCCTCTCTCTCAAGTTCAGAAATCTGCCTACACCTCAAAAGCGTTAAGTTGTCATAACATATCTTGTTTGTTCAATGAATACACAAGCAGACAAATAAAAATGTCAATTCGTGTTTTAAGAAGGAGTTAGCTGGTGTAAGTTTTTTGCTAAACCAGGCAGACTGTTTGCTAGGCTAGGCTAGTCACCTGAAAGTGTCAAGACCTTTGCTGTATATTTTGTGGTGTTGTCCTAAATGTTGCCAACAATGCTCACACCTGGAGAAATATGTAATTCAGGGTAGGCGGTACATTTTCATATGGTGGCCTGTCGCTATAACCACGGGGAGAGAATCGGTGACTGTCGAAGGAAGTTGGAGAACGAGACTAAACGTAGAAGGAATGGAACATTACCTTGTCTGTGAACATTTCATTTGCGACGGTGGTTGTTTAACAATGAAGACAACAACTTCCACGATCCCACACTACTTTTGTTTTGTTTTGATTTAGAGATCCCGAGTGGCATAAATTACAAACTGTTCGTTTCAGTCTTTAACATTATCTTTAAATAATCAACAATCAATGTTAGAAAAAGATTTCTAAGTCATAAAGCCAGCTAATCTACTTCAACATGTCTACATCCGAGTGTGGTTTGAGGTGTAGTTGATGGTCACCAGACAACCAATCAACTTTCATCAGATTCTAATTGAAATGTTGCGCAATCCTGATTTGTGTGACACATGCCATCACATCTCTCAAAATCAGCCCTGGCCATTTCAAAATAGTGGGAAAAGCAGAGGAAAAAAACAAAAAGACATAAATATTTAATGTGAAATAACCAAAAAGAGGACACTCATGCAGGACCCCGTTACCACCAGTATGGAAGCCGACTGATGAAATAAGTTTTCAGAGCCTTTAAAGCGTGACTCGGTGCATTGTGGCTCCATGTCACTACGGCGCAGAGGGAGGAAGAGGAAACACTAAAGAGAAACCAGGTGATAAAGCGCAAACAATGCCGGCCAACAGGGAGAGGAAGGGGATGAAGATATGCTGAGACAAGATTAGCAGGAAATAAGAAGTGGATTAGTGAGGGCTTGACTTCTCTGAACACTGAGACCTTTCACTTTTCCCCACGGTGTTGTGCTGCCTGACACTAAGCCCGGCTCTTTATCTTAATCCTCTTTCAGCGACTGTGGGGGGGTCCCACAAGCAGGAAGTGGAGAGGTCGCTTTACTTACCTCGAGACAGGCTTGGTCGAGTGATCCCTGACACATTAACAGGACAGAGTCTGTTCCGGTGATATTGAATTTCTCTGACGTTTGATGACGGAAACACGCAAAAAGGGATGAAACATGAAATGGCTTGTTGAAGTGATAGTGAGACTTTAATTTGAAAGAGTCTCACCTCAGAAGTTAAGCACTGGCCAAACGTGTACAGAGGCGACAGGAGGCGAGATGGATGACGAATGAACACGCACACGAGACAAATGTGTCAATTTTTCCCTAAATTCAGGGAAGGCTACATCGTTTTATTTGAGTGTTTATTAATAGGTCAACAGTCAGCCAAGCATCCAAGCATACAACATGTTACTCTTTAGCTTTTGCTTTGTTTCACGTTCTGAACGTAAAAGGAATTACAATAGGAAAATTAACTTGAACAAAAAAACAAAACAAAAAAGATATTTACATACTGCATTATAAATATGTCAAATGTACATCATTATACACAAGTACCAAAGATGGTTGGTTAATGTCGAGACCAAATGGAAGTACCTTAAAAATATGCCTAAAGAGAAACAAAAAAAAAAAAAACATATCAAAATATGGTTCGTGGGTCAAGGGGACTGTTGACCTAAAACCAGTTTAGTATGTTTCTCTAGGAGGAGCTTGTCTTCAGATAAAAGCATTAAGCTAATATGTACACTTTATGTTGTGTTCGGGGAGAAAAAACAGGCAGGTTTTCTAGTGTTTCGTTTCTTCAGCATCTACAGAATGTCAGTGAAGGTTCAGGTAGTCACTATACACATTAAAACTCCTCTCAGTAATCCCCTCGGACACTGAAGTGGACTTATTGAAATAAGTTGCAGAAGTCAAGTAGAAATCGGAAAATAAGGCCAGTACCAGGGTACAGTACAAGTAACTTTGAAGGTATCTGGTTGAATTTTTGGCCGGTTCTGGGATGTCTTCGTAGAAATTGTTTGACATTTTGAGAAAAAATGTCTATTTGCTTTCTTGCAGAGTGTTAGATAAGAAGATTGATACCACTCTCATGCCTGCGTGCAAAGTTTGAAGAGACAGGAAGTGGCAAGATTAACCAGCATACAGATTTTAAAAAGTAGAGGGACACAGTTAGCTCGTGGAAATGTGCCAACCCAGCCTAGTCGGCATGATAAAATATTAGCAGTGGCAGTGTGGTTTTGCCGAAATCATATAATAAATTAACATAATATATCCCGTTTGTTTGATTCACACAAAAACAGAAATGTAAAAATGACAATTTGTGTTTTTAAGAGGGAGTTAGCTGGTAAACCTTTTTGCTATCCAATCAAACAATTTGCTGAGCTAGGCTAATCACCTCCTGGCTCCATCTCCGTACGTAAAGATATGATATGTGCATGACATTTCCAAATTAAAACTTCTAAATACAACTTCAACCTTCTGCCCTTAATTTTCCAACAAGTTCTCTGTACTAAATTAAAAAGTGATGATATGTCAGTCCTCTAAAATAGCCTGAATATCAGTAAAATGGAGGTTTAAAGATATAATATGTAACATTTACGCGCCAGGCTAACTGCTCAGATAGGCTAATCATAAAGATGTAACATTTCTGGATTCAAATTTAAAAAAACAACTCGAATTTTGCTGTATATTTTGTTGAGTTGAGTACTTACATTATCTCAAATGTTTCCAACAAAGTTCAAGCCTCACAAAATCAGTAATTCAAAAATTTTAAGTGTTTCAATTGGCTGCCTGTTGCTATAAGAGAGCACGCGAGTGAGGACGGGAGTCGACAGTATGTAGGGTGAATAAAACTTTAAAACATAACCGTGTCCTTTTAATTTTGATTTAAAGATCTCTAGTGGTATGAATTACATGCTGTTGTTTAATTCACAGAAAAACATACATTTAAAAATAACAACTTTAGAGTTTAGAGGGAGTTAGCTGTTAGCTGTTTGCTAGGCTAAGCTCATCACTTCCTGTCTCCTGCTCTGTACTAAACACTCTGAGATGAGAGTGGTGTCCTTCATCTGATCAAAACCTCCGATCAAGAAAGCGAATATTTCCAAAAATGTCAAATTACTCCCTTACAATATCACTATCTCCTCTCCTGGATTCACAAACTTCCTCTTTTGACCACATGTTCATTCACTGCGGGCTCTGATGACAGGAATACTGTAAAGCAACAACAGAAGCATGAAGATATAAGGTAGCAAGTTGAAAACTTGCTCTGTAAACATATACATCCTGCCTTTGTAAACTCATAAAAATAAACAGTTTAAAACCTTTAAAAATGGCAGTTGAGTAAAAGGGACAAAACACTGTAGACATTGTGCCAACTCCACCTGAATTCACTTCTTGACCAAGTCCCTCTTACTATGAATGAATTGGCTTATCATGTCTGAGGAATACTGTACATTTGTGTTAATGCAAAGAGAGTCTAAACCAATAATGTTCCCTCTAATGAGCTGCCTCGCTCATCTTAATCCCTAAATGTCGCTCTCACTTGAACGTATTCTATTAACGCCCTGCTTTTAGACTGACAGGTTCTCAAGATGGGGGAGGTTTAAGGAAAAGGTTGTTTGTTTTTTTTAAACTCTAAAAGTCGGAGTCAGTTCTTATAAGGAACGAGGTGAAGGAACAAGAACTACTACTGTTTTTTTTTTTGTTTTTTTTTACAGATGTCTGTACATTGAAACACAGTTATGTCCCAAAATATTCACTGAAGGTGTCTCTTCTCTCCAGTGTCCTTTCTCCATTGTGAATGAACAGAAATGCCCAGTCGCGCTCTGCTGCTGCACACGGTTAAAGACGAAGACGTACAAAGCACACAGTTATGTATGGATGCACACACACGCACACACACACAGCACCATATTTGTATTTCACAGCAACAAAAGAGGAAAAAATACTCTCAAGAGTACCAATTGTACAGCTTTTGGCCATAGGAGGGTGAAGAGATATATTCCAGTACGCTTGTGGTTTTGAAAATTGTGTGAAATCTGGGTCAAACAATTATCGAGACAATCTGGTCAATCGGATGATCACTCCAACAAAGACATCATAATGGTACAATTTCCCTGTTTCAATCAAAACCTTTGAATCTGAATGAATTCTGATTGAAGAGGCACGCTCGCAAAACCATGTGGCTCAATGGTCATAAAACATTAAGCCCCTTAATTCTGTTATAGTCACGGACATTTACTGGAGGATCACGATAAGGGTGGCAAAAAGGAAATGACTCACTTTCACCCGAAAAAGGAATCGTGCAATCAACTCCTTTATGATGATCCAAACCCATTTTCCTGTGAATTAAGTATCTAAATCATTTGGACTCTTCAACCATAATTGCTTTGCCTTTGTATATGAATAATATGTCAAGAGTTTGATAGCTGTGTTGGAGACATGCATCATTACTAAAGCTGTAACAGCCACTGATATCATGGAAGATTTAGTTTCTTTCCCACATCATTGTTTTGTCACTTGTAAAACTATTCCTCACAGTTTTATGTTATTACGCCTCGGCTTGGAAAATTTGAGGGAAGTTTCTCATTCGCGTTCATTATAAAATCAGCTCGCGTCGCGAAGGGGGGAAGACATAAAAGGAAATGTTCAAGCATTAAGGAAATGCTTTTCGTAGGGTAGGTATGAATGCCAAAGTAAGTCATTTGTTTGGTTGACGCTTAAAAAACAAAAACAAAAAAAAGCTTAAAGCTGATCATGATCATTTCAGACCAAGATTGAATGAATTCAACAAACAAAACAAGAAACAAATAACAATATAAAACAATGTACAATGTCCGAACCCCCAAACACCCACTTCTTCTTTCCGGCGTAGTGGAATATCAACAATGAGTCCATCCCTCCTGATATCTCTCCGTTGGTACCGATTCTGGGTTACACAGTGTGAAACAGAGGAGGAAGTACTGGGAAGAGACGGGGTTTGGGGGTTTTGCGCGTTCGTCTGCTCGCTCTGGCTCCTACATGATGCTGATGCTGCGGTTGAGCTCGCACTGGGCGTTGTTGTTGTTGATGTTGGGATTGGGGTTGCGACGGCCCATGTTGGGCGTGGCCACGGATGTCAGGCTGCCCGTATCGTTGGGGCAACCATGCTGAAGTAAGATGTCCGCGCACTCCTGGCTGCCGGCTCGCCGAGCGTAGGACAGCGGGGTCTGGCCACGAGCATCTCGACTCTTCACGTCCACACCGTACTGCGGAAGAATGCGACAGGTAAGAAAGACAGGTCAGGTACAAGATTTTACATATTTGGGGGGAAATTGCTTTTAGACATTTTCAGGCATTCAATATTTTTTTGCAAATTAAAAACTCTTTGTGACATAAATATAGTTGAACTATTTTTCTACTCAGTGCACAGTGAGCAGCTCATTTGAGTTTTCTGCATTTTTTCTTCCCGACGATTATCCACAATGATCGCTGTCTTCTTGGATCAGGCAATGCAAAGACCTTTGGATGACTGAGGACATCAATTTCAACTTACCCCCTCCTTTTGAAAACCGAACATAAGTTCGTAAAACCTGAAACCTAGATTTTTTTCCCCCTTTACATTTTCTTAAAAAAGCACTGAAGTGGTTTGACATTATGTGACAATATCAGGCTTACAGTATTATTCTGGATATGCTTGTCCCAATACTCCATTAAAACAGATATTAAAGCTTATAATTGGTTTAAACACAGACTATGGCAGTAGGTTTTACAGCAGGTCCTTACGATTATTTTAAACTATCCGAGATGTCTTTTTTTTTCAGACCTGAACATTTGGTATGTTGGACAGTTGCGGATCTCTTGTCTTGACTTTAAAATAGATTTCTGCCATGTTAAACGATACTCTCGACACAAGGAAATAAAAAGATTTCTACTATGCTGTTACTATGCTGTGTGCTACTTTGTTTATGTTTTACTTATTCTATTGTATTTTATTTGCAAAAGTGCTTTGAAACCCTCCTGTCCCCTTTCTGAATGACCATTGCTGAGATCTGCTCTGTTTGCTTTGTCAGCTGTCCTAAGAAAGTATTTTCACAGTTGTAGCTACCATTCCAGAAGCTCTATTTGGAATTTGTAGTTTTAGCAACCTCACACTTCCACACTTAATGTGTTTTTTCCTCAAATAGACTACGGTCTGGGCAAAGAAAATAACTTGGATTCAGCATTTCTCCACTGGAATTTATTTGAATCAGTGAAGAGAGGGTTTTTAAATAGCACTGAAATCACCATGTTGGGAAATCAATATCCCACTTTATTTTATGGGTCTGTAGACTGTTGGGTGTTTCTTGAAAAGAAGTGTGTAATCAAGTATTAATTGTAGCTGAGACAATTGTTTTGGTTAGTTTAGTTAGTTGTGTGGAGTTTGTAGGCAATTACTGATTCCCAGAGGAATTTCCCTGAGGGAACTCAACCTTTTAAATAAGACTTGTAGGAAAAAATAAACATAACAAAAAAATGCACAGCTAGCACTGAAAAGTAAAAATCCAAATCATGTACATTTTTAGACACTTGGTGTCTGGGAGGGGACTTGTAATAAAACCCTGACACATCTGGCAGGGTTTAAAGGGTTAAAGACCTTGTTGTTTGGAAAGATTTTGCCTCACACTTAACCTCCTAATTGAAACTCCTGTTTGTAAGATGGTGCTGCTGATGCTTTGATCACTCATCATATACTGACGCTACGGGACCACTAATCAACTGTCTTACACATCGGAGCTTTAACTTGCCGGAACACGTAACGCCTACGAATGCTCGACCCGACTCACCCAGATGAGCAGCTGTGTGATGACCACATTGGCCATCGCGCAGGAGAGGTGCAGAGCTGTGCGTCCGTCTCCATCCCCGTAGGTCTCGTTAACCTCCTCCTTGGTGCCGTGGGCCAGCAGCACCACCACCAACCTCAGGTCGTCCTCCACCACCGCCCGAAGCAGCTGCTGCCCCAGGGGCACATCCGACTGGGGCAGTCCCACCAGGAACAGCTTCTGCTCGTACTTGGCTCGGATCCAGCGTTCTTTCTCCTCCCTGGGGAGAAGGAAATGACAGGGACGCTGCAGGTCAGTCGGGGTGAAACTCGGTGACCATGTTACGAGCAATTTAGCACCTAAGTTAAGAAGTTTCTTAGAGCATAACTCATAATTCAGAGGCAGCGATTTGAAGACAGAACTGTGTGAAAACGTAGTATGTAGACACACAAGGGAAGCATTACAGTAATTGGCCTAAGAGACTCACTGGTGTAATGTGACATTTCAAAATTATTAGAGCCCAGGAAAGCCACTAGCCTCCACTATCACAGTGGGAAATAATACAGTGAGATTGGCTGCAGAGATGAGAGAATGCCAAAGGGTATGACGCTCTGGGCAATATTCCACTTTCTAGTGATTACGGTCGACAGCAAGACGGTTAGAGACTGGCCAGCTTTCTAAAGGTTACACATCTTGAACAGCATGTCTGCTGCGGACAATACAGGAAGGAGGGGGATGTATTTTTATCAGCGCTGTCGGCTGTCAGTCTGAACTGGTGGATCCCCTCCACAAAAGAGGCAGTGTGTCTCCGAGCCCCGGTCTCCCTTGGGGTGGCTGGGCCCTGAGTCAGATCGATGGGGCTGAATGGCAGCCAGAGAGGGACGGTGGGACGCGGGGCTCCTTCACTCTGGCAGCCTGTGGCAGAGAATAGAGACCGAGGGAAGGCTCCGTCCTCTATCGCCGGGCCAGAATTCTATCTATTGCTCTACATCTTGACCCCCCATTTCATTCTCTGCCCACATACAAACCGTCCAAATAAGAAAAGAAAAAAAAAATCAATATCAATATGTGAATGACTGAGCATGCCCAGCGTGGCACTAACCCCCGTGACCCTGTCAGCCCGTGTGATAAGGGGAGCAGAAAGAGGCCGTTGTTTGGATTTGCGGGTGACTGACAGAGAGGAGAAGGTTTTGCGCGGATAAGTTGAATCGGCGACGCCGGCTGGAGTGACAAGGCCCTCGTGGGACTCGCTATCAACGGGCCGAGGCCCAGCAGCGAGTAGAAACTGACAATCTAATTCACTTCAATTCTATTCCATCACAATCACAGTGACAACGAGCTCAGACAATACAACTTAATTGCCAAAATCAACCTTTTAGATGAGCAATGGAACATCACTTCCACACATTACATATTATATTAAAGGGTTAGTTCACCAAATTTACAAAAATAGTATATAGACTAGGCCTGTCATGGCTCACTACTTAATTTTCGCAGATATACTAGCAATAAACAGCATCATTTTCATTTTATGCCACTGATATAATGATAATACCATAGCAAAGTAATGCTGAATTTTAACTTTTAATTGCTCATATTCAGACGATGAAATTTGAATGTGAATTTTTTAAAAAAAAATATATATATAAAAATAATAATAAAAGTAGACAACGACAATCTCAAATAAAAGTTACAAAACAAAGAAAAAAAAACGTATATAATTCTGTGCCGAAGTTTTATCATGGTCAGGAAAACTTCTAGCGTCACGTTTGCTAAAATGTTATTTCTATTCTTATGAAACAAAATCTGAAAGACAACGGGCATTATTGAGATCAGAAAAGATGTTCGAGGTTATTCAATACCATTTTCGCACCTCTGTATCAAACATGGAAGCAATCACATTTTCGATTTTTCTCAAAAGATGAATAAAACAAGGCTTGTGTACTGTGTGTTCAGAACAACAACATCCAGGCAATTGTCTCTGTAAAGTTACGCAGTCAGTACTGGGGTATCGATCTCGATAGGTTAGTGATTTCTTCAAACATCTGGGCACTGTTGTTTTTTTTGTTTTTTTTAAATCAAACGCTGATCAAACAGGAGTAAATAGTGTATTTGATGGAGACTGTTTTTAGCTGCGGATGAATACACATTTGGTGGCTTAGTGAGTTTACAGCAGCAGGATGTTGCTTGTGGGTTTACCTTAGATAAAAAACAATGCCCAGATTCTCCATAATGATGGGACGTGTGACTCAGTCCAACAGTGTGACTCACTGATGTGTTTTTAATAGTTTTTGGACAACAGTGAGGGTCTGAATAAGGCACAGAATTAGCTACATTGAGCTTTGGCTACTCATGGTTGGTTTGGTCTGTTAATGGGATGTGTTAAGAATAAGCAAAATAGAGCATTTTGCCTGCCTTATCCTTTAAAAACCGGCAACATGTCATTCATGAAACAACACCCTGGTTATTCAAATCAATCTTCAAAACCTGCTAGAGTAAAACCAGAAACTATTGACTAGAGAAGGTATTCTCTTTTGTAATTTGTTTGAACCGACCCGGAGTATATCCCCGCATTTTCAATTACAGCAGCAGTTTTAACAATAGTAACCGCTTCAACATTAGTCACTCTCCTTTATTACGACCTTAGCGGCTAGGTGTCAGGGCTGCCAACTTACCACAGACAGCAGCCATTTTCAGACTCATATGTCAGCTGCCAGGTTCACTTCACGGAGCAGTCTGTCTTGCACAGAGGAGCCTGGCACCGGCCCAAACTACAGGAGTTAAGGATGTGATGGAAGAGGTACATGTCTTTATCAGAGACCAAGCGCAGAATGATTAACTGCAAAACACCACCAGGAGCTCGTAAAAGCAGCCGAACCCATGTGTTAAAATAGTCTTGAAGCTATTGCGCCTATAAGCATGTGGCTGCATTTCTGTTTAGACCTCAGAGAAAATGCAGAGGAGAGAGTCCTTTACCCCACTAAACCATAAGAAAATCTTTTCTTTAGGATGAAGGTATTATGTGGGCAACAATACAGCCCTAATGGCAGGCAATTGCAGTGGCTCAGAGTTTTATGGTGTAAGACCTCCATCAATCCCTACTCAGTCATTATGTGCGCACAAGCCTGTTAGCAAATCAATCGGCCTTAGGAACAGGAAGGGGCCGTCCTGCCCTCCCCTCTTATTTCCGGTGAACTCTTTGAATACAAGAGGAAAAGAAGTATGTCAGAAAACTCTACAAGCAGCTGTAATCCTCAAGGCAACAACAAAAAAATCCCCCCCAAAAATCTACAACTTTAAACAAGAATCTGAGCATGGTTAAAAACTGTAGAGCTGTTGTCCAAAGTTTGTTTCAGAAAAGCCAGATCATGAATGAGATGCTGAATCTGTAGAGCCCAGTGAATTGATATGAGCTAAATGAGGCAGAAAGTTAGCACCAAGACGTGAAACAAAAAGGCTGAGGAGAGCCATTAAGAAGACGTCAACATCTCAGAAAGGAGCCCTGAGGACACTTTGTTATCCTCGGCTACGAAATCAGCCCCGAGGACCTGCAAGGAGAAAAGGCCTCACACTCGCTGCTGATGCTGAGCTCTCAA
>OMLP01013325.1:4783-25038 GCA_900302685.1 Spondyliosoma cantharus | reverse complement strand
CCACCACGTCCCCTTGACTTGTGTGGAAAATGGCAGCACTGTGAGCAGCTCACAGAGAACTTTTATCTCTCCCCATCTGTGTGGTCTCAGACGCGATGATCTTGGACTCAAGCCATCTCAACCTTCATGCCATTTAAGAAGAAGAAAAAAAAGAAGCAGGGAGGGGGCGGCATAATGGAGAGAAAAGAGAGGGAGCGAAAGGGAGGGGGCGAAGAGCGCTGCCCGATCCTGCTTTTAAGTTTCGAGACAAGCAAGCAGCTGTTTGACATGGTTTTATTTGGCATATAGATATACATCCAATTTAGAAACAGAGTGGCTTTTCTTTGCCTGATATCTTTAATCTATATATGATTATTTGTGTTTTCTCGCTTATTTTAACAAAATAACTTCAGAATTGTCACTTTAAAGATATAGCATGTAACATTTCTGCATTATAATGTTCACCTTTGTTATATATTTTGTTCAGCTGTGTACTCATATCATCAGAACACTGACTGATAACAAATACACGTCACATAAATAAAACTTTGAAACAGCAGCAGCAATGCTGGCTGTTTAACAATGAAGACAACTCCCATGATCCTATGTTACTTCACAACATCATCAAACTTAGTCTTTTGTTTTGAGTGAGACTCCCAGGAATTACATATTGCGTGCATTTAGCTTATAATTGATCCTTTTTTGTATTCTAATAGGCTCCTATTTATCTGATGTCTGTGCTGCATTTAATGTTATTCTGTCTATCCAGCACTAAGTTCATAACAATGTGTGTTGTAATGGCAATAAATGCAACTGAAAGGTCATACAGATAACATTTTTATGTAGGCAAATCATTCAAAAATGAGGCTGTGGTGCAGAATAAGGTGCAGAATCAAAGCATTTCTTTTCCTTCCAAACATTATTATGATTGTGACTTAATAATTTTAAACATTTTGTCAGGTCAGAAGTAATTGTTTTGTTTATCTTTTGGACAGGAATGGACAGCTGTTTCCAGCTTCTAGCAAGGTAAGTGAGACAACAGTATGACGGCCATGGTATCACGTGGTATCTGTGTTTCGTCAGCAATCAAGACTATTGGTAGTTGTCATTTCATGGAAAACAGTAAAAAAAGTCTTCTGTATTGTTGTTAATGCTAGCTGGCTTACTTAATATGCTAATGGCGGTTAACGTTACGTTAGCATTGTTGTTGTGTTTTTTAAGCTCTGTAAGGCACTTTGCGCTACTCGACGTATGAAAAGCGCCATACAAATAAAGATTGATTTGATTTGATTTGATTTGATTTGATTTGATTTAGCATGTTAAGTTAGCGAGCTAGCATTAACAAGGTTAGCTAGTGAAATACACTGGTAACCACTTAAGGAGGCAGATGATTTGAACAACAGTGGTGTTGTGATGTGAGGGCAATGGAGGAGGGGAACAGCACACGCAGTGGCTGAATATTATCAATGATGCTTTTTACTCAGGAAATTAGGCAAGCAATAAGTAATCAAATATGATGCATTCTATATGAAAATTGAAATAATTGAAATTAAATTCTATGATGATAAGAATGCATCTAGAAAAATAGTCTTTGTAAATCTAAATTGAAAACCGGTTTATGCAACATAATATGCATGAATAACCATCAAATCACAGTGGATACTTTGATTGATTGACTGATTTTATGGTTTATCAGTCAAAGGAAAAAAAACCCAAAAAAAACCAAAGGGTTAACACGTTTATGTAAAAAAACACTCATTTCCAAAATGGTCCCAAGATGTTAAAACGCAAAGAAAATCCCTCATGTAAACTGCAGACACGCTGCTGCTATCATCGCTTGGACAGTTAAACTTCAAACTACAGAAACAAGGAGAAAAATATCTATGTTTAAAGTTAGCAGTGGTTAAAACCTGCCTTTTTCCCCATTCTGGTGCAATGACATGAGATAGGAAGCACAAAAGGAACAATCAAAAAAGTGATGTGTGGGGAAAAGGCAAGTCAAGTTAAGTTGGTTAATGGCTTTACCCAGCGCTGGAACAGAAGGGAAGGTATTTTCTTGCCAAGCCTTCGTGAACAAACAGGTACGCCTGTACTTTTTGATAGGGACATCTTCACACTGCAGACACTGAGTGGAGCTTGAAAGACTTATCGTTCTGAAATGAGGAAAAGTAAATATATGTTGCTTGTCAATAATTAGGAATGCCTTGCCTTTTGTTTCTATGCAGCAACTATGTATGTTGTTGTCAATGTGCCATTTCGGACTCAGCTGCACTTCAGAGATATAGAGGCTGGGCATGTTGTCTTCCCTGTGTTGTGATATTACAGCTTGGCACAGTTCTTTCATGTTAAAGGATAAACACTGACTAACGGTATATCAACTCTGGGGTTGTGTGTGTTTATACACAGAATAGCTTTTAATATGGGCTATAACATCAAAGATGGTTTTAAGGTTATTCAATACAATAATGCCGGAATTCAATTAATTTCTACGATTGTCTAAGCAAAATGAGACAGGAGGGCAGCGCTAAGGCACAACATTCAGCTAAATAGCTTTGAACTACAGATAGTTTCCATTAATTAAACTGGATTGCAAGTTGTTTAATCAATTTCAGAGCCCCAAACAGTGACAATCAACCGCCTGCAGTCAGTGTGTGTGCATGTGCACACGTGTATGTGTGTGTGTGTGTGTGTGTGCATGAGAGTGTGGTCAAAAAAGAGAGGAAAACGAAAGCATTTGTCTGTTTGCAATGCTACCAGTGGTGCTGGCGCATAGGGTCTCACTAATTAACCTCCACGTTGATAATGTGCTTAATTACTTTATATTGTGATTTAGTTTCTTCCTAGAGGTTATTCTCTCTTTCAGATTGCAGAAATAATCTTACATGCCTCAAAGGTGTTGAGCGGAGAATGCGATGCCCCAGTGAAACGCTGGTGCAAGCAGGCATCTGTGGATAGACTTTGTGATTACCGCCGCACTGACATCAATGGAAACCATTTGACACCTGGCCCAGAGAGAGGGCAGCATCAGGCTGCAAGAGCTTTGATTAAATGAAAAAAAAAGAAGAGACAAGCATAGTTGAGGGGGAAAAACTTGATGTAATTTTGTCTGATCACCACACTGGCCCTGTGTCCTATCAGGCAGAGGACCTCTCATCACCTTTAAATTTCTCTGGGCTCATGAAAAGACCAGACACAGGTTTGATAAAAAATGAAAGGAGAAAAAAAACTATAGCAACACAAAATGGGGTGGAATGAGACTCTGATCCTCTGCCTTTTGATATCTGGTGGAGTCACTACGCAACAATTTACTTGTAGTACAATTTAAAGCCCTTTGAATTCATGCAGGCTTGCAGGGAAGGGGATATGGCACAGAGAAGGGGAGAGGAGGAACATACTGAACTTTTTATTGAAATGTTGAAAAATGCAAAGGCTCATTGATATGCTGTATCAATGATTTTTAAATGCGTTTTGCCATATGAACTAGAAGTCAGCCATGCACAAAGGAGAGCCAACAGCAGTGCGGATGAATTGAGGAACGACAATAGTTTGTATTATAATGCAGGGAAAGTAAAGGACACATTAGTTCAGTCCGGCGAGGTTTATTTATGGAACAACACACATCAAATTACCACAGTGCTGGGAGTGGGGAAAATCAGCTAAATACACCTTCACTTGGTAATGACATGGGATTGTTCATAGATAACAACACACACCTGCATCTCTTCACAACACACGCGCACACACACACTCACCTCCCCCTCTCTGTTTGTTTTGTTTTGGGCAGTGAGGATAACACCTGCCTCTTCCCCGGTTAATGGTCTTTTTAATTCGTGGCTCAAACCCATTTAAAGGCAAACCCTTTCACAATTTGCTTAATTTCTGATGTCATTTCCACCCTATAATTACTGTTCTTTCCCTCATATTTATCAGTCAATGTACCTGCAATGAAAATACAAGACCTTGACACCACTTTTGCGGAATCAAAATAGTATTTAATTTGATGTCTTTGGCCGTCAAACAACATTGTTCGAGGGACATAATTAGGACAAATTTATCTCTTTTTTTTTTTATTTAGGGGATATTGCCAAGACATGTGGGACCTTTATGATAAGAAGGGGGAAGAAAACGTTTGAACACCGCTGCCCAGTATCTCATGGTTATTGTGAATGGCTTTCAGTAAAATTAATGGTGTGGGGGAGATTGCAGTGCGGCCGTGGTAAAACAGGATGCAGATGTGGTTACAGGGCATCCAGGTAAGGAAGCAGTCGCTTCCTAAACGCAGCGCGGACACGCATGATTACACACACACGCTCACACACACACACACACACACACACACACACACACACACACGCACGCATGGTGTAGATGTTAAGAGGCAAAATATGAATTTAGATCATTGTGTGTTCCCATTACTCCCACTGTTCTCTCTTTTGTCATTTTTGCCCCCTGACCCACCTCACTATTCCCTGAACATGTATTATATTTAGTTTTTAAGGCTATATACTTAACGCCTAATCTGCCGCTTTTATTAGCATCAGAGAAGCAATACAAAAAAAGTCTTTAAAATGGTTTCTGCAAAGTTTATAATAAAAACGCTGACAGAAAATATAGAAAATAAGAATCCTTTTAATATAAAAGCATCCTGCTGTACTTCTAGGTCGCCTCATCCTATTTAAATAAAGTGGGTTCACTTCTTTATTTCTACCACTTCATTGGACTGCACTGATCTATATGCACATTGGGACGAATATGTGCTAGACAACTGCTCCCAGCAGAGTGAAAAATTACTCCTGCTCCTGTGTACAGCCAGATTTTCTGTACACAACCTGCTATATGTTATGTTGTCAAGTCTGATTTTTTTTCTTTTCCCGCCGCAAAGGAAAATTAATTGCAAAGAGGGACGAGAATTTGTTTTCATATTGGCTTGGTGGCGCTGAGTGCCAGGATGGAGGAGGACAGCTGTGGGGGAAGGCTGGCCGACCCGCTGCCTTCTGCCTCTCCCATGCCTAGCTGCACAGAGTCTGTGACAAAACAAGCCTCCAGGAATACTGGGCAAACACTGAGAGCCTCTCACTGGGATGCGCACTATTTCCTGAGAGCAAAGCGGCCAAAAAGCTTCACACTTTCAATACCGTCTTCACTTCTTATTCTAAATTGAATTGTTGCTCCCGCTATCAAAGATATGAAATAGCCACGATCAGAAAAAAATGCCTGCTCAGTGGTCTGCACATGCGAGCACGGCATCGCGCGGCGCGGCGCTGAAATTGCAAACAAACATGTTCTTTTAGCACGCTTTAACAACTCGCAACAAGAAATAAGGTCAAGCATGTTGTAAGTGATTCCACCTCTTCTCAATCTGCGTGTGCTCTCACTGTACGAAGCTGTCGAGGCTCAGCCAGGAGAGATGAGCGAGATAGCAGAGGCTGAGGTAGGAACCATTTTCACACTGCCACAATTACAGGAACCGTCATTACATTGCTCACTCTTACTCAAATACAGATAGAAGCCCCAAAAAATTATGCGCAGGCTAGGAGGAGAAAGTGGCTCACTTCTGTTTGCTAAATTAATCGCTTCCTAAATGGCTCCAGGCCAGGCAAAGTTAACATTTGCAGTTTCAAAGGTTTTCAGCGCTTGCAATGAGCCATGAAATTACTGCATGCCGTCGAAAATGGCAGCTGATGAAAAGCCCAAGGAGCAGGTCCCACAGGCAGAGAGAGCTTGGAAGTGAAATCTTAAACACAAAGTCTCATTTCTGATTCGGATCATGGTGAAATTCAGAACCAAAACTCCGGAATGTACGAGCCCATGTCCGAAAGCAGGACAGGTTGTGACAAGACAGATGACGAACAGCTGTTTGCGGCCCGGCAGGCTCGTCCGGGCTCCGAGGCGGCGAGGTGAGCGCAGAGGTTGGGTTGAAGGAGCGTAATGATGATGTTGAGGTGCTCAGCTGCAGCCAAAATGGACTGACCCAAATTAGGTTTGATTAAATCACAGGGGTGATGCTGCAGTCCTGCAGACATCATTAACATCAGAATGATTATGGTGGAGCAGTTTGGCTCAGCTGAACCTGACCAATTCACACCAACAGTCTGATGCTGGAAAACATTTGCATATTGACTGAATTAAGCTGTGAGCACATCCACATACATGAGAAACATAAACAAATTCATTTAGGATCCACTGCTGCTCCGCTTTGACTTAGAAATTTGGGTTTTTTGCACTTACAGCAATGCAATCCATTCCCCAAAAAGAGACACCAATATGAGATCATTCACTCCTACAAGAATCCAAACAGGCAAATGAACACAATCAGAAATGTTAATCCGCTCCAAAAATCAGACATAGCTTTGACAAGCAACAAATATCATCCTTCATCATCAAAATATTAAGATCCCTTTCGCCAATTTCTTGACTTTTGATTCTACATTCCTCCTCATCATACCTTAGAGATGAACATTTCCTGAAAACTCCTACTGTGCTTGGGATCTCAAGCTCCTGCCTTGCCAGGAAAAAAAAAAAAAAACCTCCCCCACATATCAATCTGCAATCATGGAGCCTAGCGGACACTTTGGATTGCAGAAACTTTGACCTATTTTTCAATGCTGGAGTGACCAACCAATTTGGGAGCCAATTTGATTTTTTTTATTGAGCATGTGTGACATGAAATTAGATCTTCAGTTAGTTGATATCAGGAAGAGTTGGACGCTAATCACTTGATGTCGCATGCGTAGCTACCAAAAGAGTGATGGTCCACCTACTCTCAGGCTAAAAATACTCACCACAGAATATTTCTTACTTCAGTTAAATATGAGCACCGGCATGTCAGCTGTGATGTAAATTAATTTTGAATTATTTGGTTAAAAACAGGGGGACACTCTTTGCGGAGACACCACCTATTACTGCTAATAGAATTTTTGAGTATGTTTATCTTGCTCTTCATGTATTAATGACATTTAAATATGTTATGCCTCCACCATAAAACATTAAGTACTCTATTGTTAGGTCAAATTTGGAGTGAGAGAGAAGTGGTGGATGTTTATAAATGAGAGCTTAATTAATTAAAGAATGCATTACATTTTAATGGTGAATTGTTAACTCTCGCTGTAGCCTCATTAATATGTGCCCCATGGGGATTCCAGTGCCATCGTTTCACCAGGCAACCCGCTGGCTGCAGGTCCTGTGGCTATTTTATGGTGCTGGAGATTGATAGTTGACAAAGCAATTAATCACACGGAGGAATGGCCGTTGTCTCGTGTGTGTAGCAGGTGGAGGAATGATTGTTTTAATTTTTGAACAGGGATGAGCTAATGCTCTGTTTCATATCATTTCAAGTGAGCAAAGTCTGGAATTGGTGTTTTTTTGAAAGCAGCAAATAATGTTGCTGGCTGTTTTTTAAAGGGTCATTTCACCCATATTTAAAAAAAAACATATTTTCTCTTTAAGGGGACCTGGAGACAATTTTGTGGCGGAAAAAACGATGGTTTTAAGCCAAACCATGATCTTTTCCTTACACTAATCAAGTAGTTTTCGTGCTTAAACCTAACCAGACCATAAGCACAGCACTGTGACAAGAGAGAAATAGAAAATTGAACCTTAAGAAACGTACATTTATAGGTTACCTGTGATTTTGAAACATACTCTGCCAACATTGATCGGGTTGTACAGAAAGGTTGGTGCGGCAGTTGGAGTGTCATTTCTAAATGCAGAGGTTGCTCTTGACCTTTTTTTTAGATTGAAATTGCATTAATCAACATTGTATTTAAGATAGAAATGTAATTTAGTTTAGTGTATTTACTGATAAAGAACAACAATAATCCACATTACAGTAAACGTGTCAGCTAATTTTGAACTGCATTTTGGCAAGATGTTTTGAAACTTGTAAAATGATCAGATTTACAGAATGAAGACAAGAAGACGTCATAAAGGCAGCAACAGCAACCACACAATTCACACCACAAGCCGTGCAGAGCGACAGTAAAATGCAAAACATCTGTGCCATCGGCCGAATCACCGTGATGTTAAGATAGCAACAACAGTCACTTCCAGATAGACAGCTGCCGACTGATTTGCATTGAGGAGATATGTGAAATCAGCAAACTTGTTTATTTCTGTTGTCATTTTTAGCTGAAACTGTAACATTCAATATAATAAAACACGGCGGTTCGACCATTATGACGTATGTGCTGAGATTATTTCATGCGTGTTGCTTTGCTCGCATCTCTTTCTCCGACTAAATGCTGGCTGACATTTCCGTTAGTCTGTGTCCGAACAGGTAAATAAGATCTCCAAAATAACATTAGAAGGTGGTGTTGTTAATGAGATATGAAAGCATCAAACATGCTAGTTTTATCAGGTCAATGCACTGCCATGTCGACTGGACAAAGGCTTTAAGAAAAACTGAGAAAAGTGTGGCATTGGTGCTCTCTATCATATAGTAGCCAAAAGGTCGGTCAACCCTAGATGAAAATATACTTTTTCTCTCATTAGCATTGAGCAACTGATTATTTATTCTTCTAAGTTGTGAGACGTGGCCTTCATCACAATACCAATGTGAAAGAACAGCATCCACTGTACTGGGGTGGATCGCAAATGTTTAACTTGCTGGGGTGCACTCCAGCTGGGGGAACCTCCCAGTATGAAAAAACGGACATAATAGTGTCATGTTGATTGACCAAAGGGTGTATATGCATAGGAAATGCATGAGGAAAATGTGGCATTAGTTTCATAACTCATAAATTAAAAACATTGTTTATTCAAGGGTCAGTTCACCCGAATAATTGAAGAAATGACCTCACCTTTAATAACACTGAGCTACTGGTTATATGCCCGAGTAGTGAGATGAGTGAGTGAGTAGTGAGTGCTCCACACATCTCGGTGTGAACAGCTCTACTGAAGAAATAGTTCTTGTAACTGCTACATGTTTTACATTGACATGTTTTGTTTTTTCAGTTTGTTTGAAGACGTTCTTATGCACAATCATTTTTACTGTGAGCTCATTAAAATTGAAATCTACAGTATATACCATAAATAGTTTTGTGTAACAGCACTGATACTGCGGGGAGAGCCTCACAGCGTGTGAAAACATGTTAACATGAACATAACAATGCCATGTTGACTGGCCAAAGGGCATACAAATCCCTGCGCCACTTGAATAGTGTTGTTTAAAGCTTCTCCCTGAACCCAGTTGCTCTGAAGCCGCCATTTTCTCTCCTTTCACTCCTAATTACCATAGCCTCTCCAGAAAGTCCTCTGTTGCTCCATCTGTCCCCTCAGCCACTGACAGAGATGCTCTAATCACCTCGCATAGCAGGGCTCACATGGGAAAAGACTACACAACCACCATACTGTCTCAGATATAGAGCCGCTACTGGATGCCAATACCTCACAGGGGGTAAGCTATAAACACTGGCCGCAGCCTTGTATGGGATATGTTCAGTGATGTGCACTGAAATGGATCCATTTCATGTTACAGATCTCCCACACAGGCCGACAACACTAATGCCAAATGGGCTTTTGTATGAAGTATATGTGACATATGCCGAGTGCGCCGGCAGTCCATCAGTAGCTCACATCAAAATGACACTCAAGGGACGATGGTCTGTTTTTGGAGAGATATTACAGGTTTACATTAAGCTACACACTGTATGTGAGCATGAAGTATCACAGCGGGAGGGCTTGGACAGAAAACTATTTTTTAATGTTCAAGAGTATCATGAACATAGATCTAATTGAGAGAGAGGGGGAGAGATGAGCAGCCAGTAATTGAAAAAAACTTTATTTTAAAACCCTGCATGTGTTCTAAAGGCATGCCTCCGCAGATCCATGCATTATTTAATCTTACTCTGTATGCCCTGCAGCCTGATATCTCGCCCTCCTTGTATTTGATTCTGTTATTCTCACCCAGGTTGACACCTCCTGACTTCTCATTTTTGCCTTACCCCCATCTCGATGACTTTCATGTGTTCCTTTGTGGGGCGCTGCAAGTTTCCTCCAAAAACTTTTCCTGAAGCAGAGAGGAGAAACTTTCCGGTTCTGCCAGAAAGCCTTCTCATCTTGGCGGAGGAGCAGCCGAGGGAACTCTCGAATGATGACAGCCATCGTGAAAGGGCAGATAAGCCCGTGTGGCTTTGCCTCTGATTGTATGTTCATCTCATTCTGATCCGGCCGCGATTCTAAGCCCCTGTCTCGCAGTCCTCACTCTCCCAACAGTTGATCTTCTGCATGTCATTGAAATCGTCTTATAGCTGATCCAGGAGACAGGGGGAAAGTGGCTGTTTGTCACCCAACTTCAGTCTTGGCAAGGAAGACAAGTTCTGCTGTGTTCTATTTCATTTTACAACGTGACTGACTGACCAGTTAGTTTTTATGGCTTGTTCTACTTTGCTGTTGTTGACAGAACACATAGACTACATTGTAAATGTATCCCTAAGTCCATCCTTATGTATTCTTATTTTATCACAAATGATATGCCTGGTATTTCAATGACAATTGTGTTATTTGAAGATATTACCTGTTTAATTCCTCCAGACAATTGGCAGATTAGACAACGTGATGTCACGTCAACAACTAGAACTGTTTCCTGTTCAGCTGTCAAACGTGGAGAAATTCATCATTAAACAAGGCAAGACAGCAAACACTCCAAGCAGCCATTGATACATTGTGTTTTGAGTGAGTAAAGGTCATGACAGCCGAAACTCGCTCTTTTGCTCTCGCTAAGCCATTCCTACAAAAATGACTCTGCAACAGCCTCCTTTTCGAGATCTTTTCCAAGAAAATAGTTTTAACGTTTTTGGGTTAAAAAATGACATTCACTGTTAACTACTGATTGATGTATGGGCTTACAAGACACACCGCACCAACTGCCAAGATGACCACATGACAAATTATAATGTACAAATGAAATAACCCATGAAATAAAATCTTTTCTTTTACAAAGAAAACAATGTTCTCTGTCTGCGCTGCCATCCATTTTCTGTCTCATGAAGTATCAATTTAAAAAGCTGACATACCTTTAGACAACCAAAACCATTTTTTTAAAGGTGTAATATATAGGAATTCTGAAAAAAAAAACTAAACATTTGTTATATATTTTGTTGAGCTGTGTACACCCAAAGAAATCCACAAGTTGACTCAAGGTAATGCTGAATTTTCATCAGCAGTGGTGTTTTTTTTAATGTGTATTCACCACAGGCGAAGCCATGACTTGTGTTTATTCAGGTTACTCATACAACATCTATCCGCCCCTAACTGCCAGGGTCCTTTACTGAACGTTAGCCGCATGCTAACGTTAGCGAGCAACAGCACACACCAGTGACTCTGGTTCTCTTCACATTCATGAGGTAAAGTACATTTCTTCTCGTGTTCCCATTTTCAGTCAACATTACATTATGTAAGCACCCAAAACGGAGGTCACCTCTGTGTATTGCTGCTGCAGTCAGGTTGATAAACAGGAGTGAAGATAAATCCATGTTTTATTTCCAAAAGTTACAATCAGAGCAGAGTCTGATGTGACTGCGCCCGGCCCCTCACACGACACTTAGCAAATGTCTTTTGTTTTGTTTAGATAAATGGCCCCCTAGCGACGTTACTTATCATCATACATTATTATATTGTACATTTAACTGATTGTTTTTCAAATAGCCAACTCTTTTGGGAGCTGCATGTTGGGCAATGAGACACAAAATGAAATTAATCAACAACATCAACAACACAAAGATCACATTAAACACATAAACGCTGCCGTTCATGAACGCCTTTAAAACTGCTTATGCTTCAACAGCCAAGGGTAAGGTTATAGTTAATTATAGTGTGATCAGTATTTACTTCAGAATGAGAGGTAGGAGCAGAAACATTGTCTTTTGCCAGTTCAAGCAAGGTGCTGCTTCTGAATTCAACTTTACATTTGTAATATGAAGAATGTGCTATTTCTTCGTTCAAATGTTACATAGTGTGTTGATTAAAGGTGTGTGTGCTAAGGGTTTCACAGCAGTCAGAAATGTCGGAGAATGTTCATTTCTGCTGACAGAAAGTGGGTCCAACAAAAAAATATATCAATTTACAAGAATCACAGCTTAGCCAGTTTTTCACTGCTGAAATGCATGGAACAGCACAGATTGATGAGATCTAACGGTGCAAGAGTATCCAAGGGTTGAGTTTATCTGTAAGGCAAGTGGAGCAAACAGGAGTGTGGAAGCAAGTTGGAGCTCCTGAGTTGGTGTAAAGCGATACAGTATAAAGAGAGCTGAAAGGTTTTTTCCACTTCAAAAGGCACTGCTCCTCCACCATGGTTATCAAAGCTTAATATTTGATTTTAGTTGACCATTTTCCATTAAAAACATGATAGCCACTGTAAGAGTGACAGACCCAGGCAGAGGGAGCACCGCACTCACACATACCCTCACCCACCCCACAGGGAGGTACGTACCCTGCTTACTAGAGTGTGCAGGCCGAACAGTTCCCTTCACTTAACTTGACATTTCCAGCTGCACTGTCTGCGGCGGGTCCTGTGTGGTGTCACATCTATAGCCCCTGCAGTATGCACTGCTGAACGCTGCGGGTCTTAAATGAGATCCCAGAGGGAAAGCAGAGCTGCGGGTGGGGGAATGTGTGGGGGGCATTATCTTAGCCACTAATGAACAATTGTATAATTTCTATCAAAAGCAGTCGTAAGGCCTGCTCAGTCTTATGGTATCTCCTCTAAATACTGTCATGATAAAGGGACTGTTAAAAGAAGAGGGCTGGAGGAGGAGGAGGAGGAGGGGAGGAGGAGCTTGGAGCTGTCAAGAGGGGCCACTGTGGTCAGGAGGAGCGCAAGAAAGGAAAGTCTCTCCGCCTTTATCTGCCATTTCCTGCTCCCTTCCTGGCTACATTAATAATCTGTAAGAGCAGACAATCACGCACGGCCGTGAGAGATAAAACACGGATGACAAAATATCAACTTCCTGCTACAAAACTCAAAGCCGTTATTAGAATATCAGGCACAGACGGTAATTAATTTCAACTTTAATTACTTCCACTGTTCCTGTAGATTAGATCACAGGTTTGAGATGGGTTATTAAAACAACTGGGGAAATCTGCAATGTAAAAAAAAAAAAAATGTTAATTTCTCCAACCCCGTCTCTTAACCTGCTTGTTGAGTGATGCAATTACATCTTTGTGGTGCAGGCGAGGGTTGATATGATGTAGATGAAAAAGACACCCGATCACTTTGAGTGGAAGCTGGAAGGTCTTTTTACAACAGTATAAGAATAGTTATCTTAATGGTGATGGTATCATTCGATCGTGAGGTTATAATGACCTCATGTTTTCTCTCTATTATCAATGACAGACAATAAAATGGGTGTAATTCACCAAATCTTTATTGGAGATAAAACAGTGACCTGAAGATAACAGCAGCCTTTCACTAATGCAATATGTGATGATTTGAACAGAGCTTGGCCTTCACGTGTTACAATAAACGGAGCAAATGGTATTATCTTGGTGCTTAATCTATCATGGCAGGAGTCAACAAAGGTCAATCATTATTTAAAGGTTGTTTTGAATTTCTCAGAAATAGTATTCAAGGTGACTTTGTGTTAAGACCTTCTTTCTTTCTTTTCTGTATACGTATTATTCATTTTTATTAGTCATTTCATCCTTTCAACCATGTGGTTTTGCCGGCCTGTCCTCATCAGAAAAACAACCAGACATCAATTTATTATGACCAATATTTACGTTTGTAGGGCAGTGGCGACCTCTAGTGGCTGTATCAATGACTACAGCTGGAAAGGAGGAAGTGAGGAGAAGTAGTATTAAGTCTGTAAAGTCTGTACAGGGAGGAGGTGGGGAATAGACTGACAGGTTAAACAAGCGCCAGGATTTTCATTTGAGAGCTATTCATGTCCAAAGTAAAACCAAAATTAACGTATTAACTCAATGTTATGTCACGTACATATCATAACACAAGTTACTTAGGTAACATTGGTACATTTGTAATGGAAGTAATACAAGTAAAGTAGTTATTTTAGAATGTTTTCTCAAACTCAAAGTATGTTTAGTGCCTAAGCCTAACCGCACTCTGACCATACAGAAGGTCTGGTACCTGTGTTGCTGTTTGATTTTAGGAACAGTGACATATGTCGTATGTGTTGGGTTTTCTTTTTTTCAAGGAAAGGAATTCAATTGTACTTATAACAGATTTATGTCAGCTGTACCATGAAACATTCACTTTTTTTTTTTCAGAAATAGTAGATGTGAGATGGCAACGTCTTATATCTCCAGTTTTCTCAATCCTTAATAACATTCAGTTCAATAACTCTGCACCGTCCCACTTAACCAGTAAGGGTCCCAAGGCGACCAAGCAAAAATCTGTCTCCAAGAAATGATATATACATATTTACGCCTAATTGTTTTACCAATTACATTGTGGTTACAAACATCATCCCTGCTTGGATGTGATCAGAGGCGATGTTTTGTTGACTGAATGAAGTGATACATTTATCCACTGTGACTTGAAACATTTTGATACTAGGGATGCAATTTTTAAGCAGTTTATTTAATCAATAATTGGCTGCCTAAACAATAGTATCGGTTAATCATTACAACATTATAAATGAAATGTTTCGGAAGTTTTTGCATTAGAACTGACACTGTTAAACACCAAGTTACTTTAAAATAAAAAATAATAACCTAATTTTAATAGCAGAGGTAGTTTATTTGAGAAGCAAGTATCTTCATGCAATATAATGTACATTGCTTTAAAAGGCGAGAGACAAGGGGGAAATAAACAGCAAGGAAGCAGCCAACAAGAGGTGATCTTGCAACAGCTTCACAGCATCCAATCAAAGTGGAAGTAGACTCTGAGAGCAACACATCCCGCTTGTTTTTGTTGTTGCCTCGATACTCATGGGTGAACGCGGCGATATGTTTAAATGTCCCTCTAACAGAGCATTCATGCCGTTATAAAGAGGCCATTCAGGAGCAAAACCCATCTATCAACACTACTGTATGACTTATATGTAGAGCAGATATGAGCACGATGAGGCCTTGATTTCTTTGCAGTCAATAGGAAGCTGCATTCAGCCATGTGCCTTGAATCCCAGCTAGACAGCCAGGCCTTGTTCTGATAGGACGACTCCATATCAGTTGATTCAATGCACACTTTTCTTCATCAATCAAAATAACATCAGACACACTTTCATACTTTGCAACCTATATGCAAATAATCTACTCTGAATAGCAATATCATATGAGCAGACAGCGTATTTGCTGTGGGATTATAGAAAGAAAAAATGCATTGCAGATATGCCATTTCAAATTAAACGCACGGCCTTTTCCCCCTATCTTTCTTTAGATAGTCTAATTAATTTACTTCAACTATAAATAAATATTTAGTTCCTTCATACTGCAGCACACAGGCTCATACTGGTTTGTTGCATCAAGTCTTCATTATACAGTAGTGTTAAGGGGTATGTGGGAACAGCTAATCTTAAAATCCCTGCCACACAATAAACAGAGTGACAGAAAGGAAGGATGTATGAGATAAGTCGGCAGTAATGAAACTGGATGCCAAAAGGAGAGGACAGTATGTAATGAAGAGAGAGCAGAGGGGAATGTTTAAAATAAGTTCAAGAACAAAGATAAAGCCCAAGGATGATGTTATCTGCAGGATTGAAGAAAGCATTTCAGTAACCGAATGGTCACAATCACTTAATCAGCCTGACTCCACCCAGCACCATCCCCGTCTTCCATCATATGCTATTTCCCCTGCTCTGAACAGTCAATTCTCACTGTGTGTGTGTGCGTGTGTGTGGGCAGCATCTGAGTAAAAGGGTTACGGAGAGCATTGATGGCTTTGTCATAGTGGAGGGTGGCCTTGCATTACCAAAGCGTAGCTCTTCAGTGCGGACAGCTTGTGAGTGCTGCTGAAGAGATGAGCAATCTGAAACATGAAACAATGTAGGCTGAGAGAGAAGTATGTATTACTGTTTGTTTGTGGTCACGACTGATTTAGTCACCATCAAAACAAACTGGGCTAATGAAGAGGGAAGTGCATACGAAAGCATGGTGGGAAATCATTCAGTTTTTCTTACCACGCTCATATGTAGTTAAATGCATTTAATCAAGCAGGGTGAAGCGAATATCGGATGAAACAAGTATCAAGATTTTTCACAAGTAACAGTATCGTCTGAATGAAATGTGTCAATATCCGTATCGTGAAATTCGTCATTTGGTTGCCGACTGACGTTTATTTCTTACTCTTGTGATTGAGAACATTGATCTGAACTTCAATTCTGAGTCTGTTCTGTGGTTTGTTTTTCTAATAAAGAACAAATAAAGCAATTTCTGATCAACCCATATCAATTTAAATGAACAACTGCTGGTTAGCCCCAACCACTTCCGTTTAAGCATCCACTTTGGGTTTAAAGGGGCAATTTTTAAGATTAGGCCTCATTTTCAGATTAAAACATTCAAATGAACTAAAATCACTAACAGAGTGGGAGGAAACAACAGGGCTGATGCTTTGTCACAGGCGCCTACGTACTGTGTTGTAGAGATGTTTACTGAAGTTTGCATGCTAACCGGCTGGCCCTGGCCCATCCCGTCTCATAATACTAATTTTACCTATAAAGGTCATAACCCCTGTAGTTTCAACTGGGAGATCTACGTAAGCAAGTTGGCTACCATCCAGTCTCTTAGCTTTCAGTGTCATAAATAGATTAAATAAACTCACAAAATGTCAAGAAAGGAAATACTATTACATCTATTTCCTTATTAAACAGAAGAAATATAACAACACACTGTTTAAATTCGGTGTCCTCTCTTTTATCAAACTATGATGAACTTACAACCTTGTTTACTCATCATAAAACACACTTCATTCAAACTGGACATAACCAAAATAAAACCAAAAAACAGTCTTGGTGTGTTTCCACAATCGTCTCTGGTTTGGTCAAAAATCCTCAATTCACAGAATAAGATGTGAAAATTTCTCACCCTTCATGCTATTTTTGCCCACTGCTGATGCCCAACTCTCTTTCACTGCTCTGCCCCTACCTACCATGTCTTCTTGTCTCTGGAGTCATAGTCCTGGTCAGCTGTAAGTAAAGATTGACAGATGCCAGTTTGAAGGCAACTAAATGACATGTATGTCTTCAAACTGGCATCTGGCGTGTTCAGTCCCAGGCTGGTGTCCAGCTGTGTACACTGGGGGGTGGCTGAGCTGATACAGCAACTGGCTTCACTGCTAAATGCTGCTTGTAGCTATTATCTTACAGTAGCTATTAGCTTACAGTAGCTAGCAACCGCCAAAGATAGCTAGCTAAATTATAGAAAGAAGGGAACAAACGAAACACTGCATTACAATATATAAAGTTATGGATTTCTCTGGGTTTGAACATTTCTGGAAAACATTTAGGATAATGTGAGTGCACGACTCAATGAAACTTCTGGTTAGACACTAACTGCGTGTCATTGTCTCTGTTCTTGCACTGTGCACAATGACAATAAAGTTGAACCTAAACTAATCTGATCTAAAAAAATATAAAGGTCCAGACTCTAGTTGTTTTAGACATATGTATGCAAAAGATGATGAGTTTCGAGTTACTTTAATTTAAGTGTTTCAATTTAACATTACTCTTCTACATTTCAGAGGACAACACATTTTTTTACTGTTTACCAGGAAGTATTACATTTTCTGTAAAGCCATGTATTTTTTTCTCTTCGGTTAATTCATTTGTTTATACAATGAAGACACCGATGTATGACTAAAATCAATGTTTGAAATTGTTTTTCATCGTCACCTCATTGAATATGTTCCCTTCACTTGCGAGTGAGTATTTTCACAAAGTGTTTTTGCTAGGGAAGAATTTTCGGAGTACCTTTTCCACCGCTGTTATACAAAAATACACAAGGAAAAATATGCCTAATTTCAGTATGAAGCTGCGACTGACTAAAGTCCTCTTACATCACGACAAACACCGGACGGTGTTATACAGTATGGTGCGGATGTTATCAAGGTGTCATACATGTAGTTACTAATGCTTATAAACCAGCTACATACATTCTCTATTCAGTGGCTGAGGCTCCTTCTAAACTTCCTCTTCATTCACTGTGATCCACCACTATACAGCATCGTCTCCCCGGCAAGCTTATTTCTAAAAGCTGCCGAAGCTCTACTCAAATCCTTTAGATCCCGGTCCCTGCTGGGGCTGGACCGCTGGCCAAACCGAGATCCTCAGACAAAGACTGGGCCGAAAACTCCTCTTGATTTGGACGGGCCGGCTGTCGCGCTCTGCAAACACCATAACACCATCTCTGCACTCATTTGTGAGGCCTTTAGCTGTTCATGAGTTTGCGATTAGCAGCGCTTTGGTTTGATGGCAGCTCACCAGTTCTAAAAGTCGGCGTGGACAGTGGCCCCCCTCTGAGAGCGGCTGGTAACTTGGCCTCTAATATGCCGACCCCACATGTACCAGACAAGGCCCAGCCATGGTTGCAGGACAAGGTTCCAGCAATGCTTCTCAGCAAGCATTTCGAAAGATAATGACACCACAGGCTGCACAAATGTTGAAAAGCCATGTAAATATAGTGCCAGAATGGAAGATAAGACTACATCCACTGTCATCCATCGCTGCTACCTGCACTGAAATCGTGGCCTTAATTAGTTTCACATGTCAGTTCAAAATCATTTTCAGAGCTGTTCTTAAATGTTATTTACTATTGTCTACTATGAAAATCTTTTACCTGCTTTGAGTTTGACCTTGAACTTGATCCTGCAGGGTAGCATCAATCAATGTATACTTATCATTTGTTCCAGGGCATCATGGAAGGTGTAATGGAAACTTCCGAGGCCACTCTGTCTGCTGGGATTGTCCTAGTTTTGAATAAAGTTTTGTTTTGTTTTGTTCCATTTGATTTCATGTGAAGCAAACCAGTGTTCTCACAACTCCAGCACCCAGGGAAAACATTGAATGAGGGTTCATCTGAAGGTTCAGATCACAACAGCAGGGCAGGGGAATCATTCCACAGATTACTTCTCAGACTGCTCCATTACCGATCTGATGCCCTCTTCCTATTAACACCCTGTTACATGATATAACACAGTAGTATTAGTAATAATGATAATAAAATAAAAATAAAGTAAAGAAGCTTATTAAATACAAATATATATACTTGAATGTCACGCACAGAAGGAAACAAACACAGAGACTAAAAGGAAACTCGTATCGAAAGTGGAAATGGTTTATTATATCTGTACCATAAAACTTTATTAGGTGCTACGTGGAGCACTTTAGGTTCATTATAGCACAGTGCTAAAATGATTCTACATAGGATGTCTGTGAAAAATAAGAATATCATTCTCTAAATTAGAAGTGTTAAAGTAGTTTTTAGTGAACTATAAACTGCATAGTTAAAGGTTGAGGTATAGTTTTTGCTATTTTTGCTTGCAGTGATAATAAACAGACATAATTATGTGTGTACTGTACACAATTTAATGTGTTTGAACATTTTAGACTCCACTTCAATAGTCCGGTTGCACAACACGTTCTTTTTAATTACGCATTAGATAAATGAGTATATACATTAAGTCCCCTTCAGTCAAAAATGTTTTTCATCTCAATCCTACTGTACAGTTGAATGCTTGAGCTTCACCGTGTACAATGACTTTGTCGAATGACAGACTTTTCATACATGTGTGCAGGGATCTGCATACCTAATGCTGTAAAACTCGAAATCTCACAAAGTATATAAGTAATATACACGATTATATATGATTTTAAGTAATCAACTAGAGATCAACATTTTAGTGAGTATCTAGACAACAGACAATTTTCGCTTGTTCCATTGGCAGATTATTATTCATTTATTATAAGCAAGACATACCTTGTATTCATTGTTGTGTTTTTTCCCAGTGTTTTATATCTATATACATATTAACACATATCATTTTATACATTTGCCGGTTAAACATATACACGTACACACTCAAAAAACAAAAAGAAACAAAAAATAAATCTCATATATAAAACCATATTAGTCTATATTAGTATCTTACCTATGCCAGCTTACATCTCACATTATAACCAGTTGTTATATTGTCTTCTGGTAGGATGCATTGTCCATATTTTTTGATTTCCTCAAGCGTTAAAAAGTTAATTAATCCTTTAATCCATCGATCAAATGTCAGAAATGTACATCTTTATAGTCTTTTATATTAGAATAGTCTTCTAGCTATAAGGGTAGCAAGGTGATAATGTTTTTGGTATGTATGTCAATTGAGGCTATTGATCCTA
>OMLP01013324.1:0-10624 GCA_900302685.1 Spondyliosoma cantharus | reverse complement strand
CCAATGAAATCAGTCGATTCTTAAGACAGGAGCCAGGTGTTTTCTCTCCATCACTTTCCATCCCTCCTTGTCTTCCCCTTCAAGAGAGTATTGTTAGTATCTGAGGCGTGATGTATCTCATTGCTTTGTGCCATAAAGCTCCATTATTGTTCAAAACACATCAGTGAGCCTCGCCGTCGCAGCCGTGTGAAGTATTCCTTCATTTCCATGAACAAACACACACCGTAGTTTATTTTGACACTTTCACAGCCGTGCTGCTGAGGACTAGATGTGTATTAATACACCATTGACAAATGCGCTTTTTATTCTCGCATGATGAAAAAATTCTGTTTCCCAGCTGTTTTAGGATATTGTTTGGCCTATAATCAAGAACTATGTATATTTTTAAACTGTCTTTTTATACGTATGTCTTTCATAGTTACTTGGCTTGGATCTAAACGCACAGAGACGTTAGCAACATTGGAAAGTGATGATAGTTTTGGTATCTTCATGGGATCTGTGAACAATAGGTGGAATACAGTATAGACTAAAACTAGCCTCATTCTTACAGATGTTTGAATGATTTACATTCTCACAAAACTTCTCAACAACTTGAGTTGTGTCAAATTCCAACACATTGTCTCCACAAAACCCTTTCTTCCCTTTTTTCCCTTTACCACAGACAGTTGTAAGTTTCTCCACAAGAGTTTGATCAAAACAGACAGCGGGAATTATTATGCTCTGAGCATTGGCAGCACCAGGTATCAGTCTGAGGTGACATTTGTAAACCACAACAAACACTGTCATGGTTACCAATCGGGCTGGTATGTGATTCTCTATTCCGTTGAAAAAAAACGGGAACTCACTCAAAGGAAAAAGATGTGACAGTGATGAGTCAAACTTTCTCTTTGCTTTGTCGCATTCTGATGAGTCAACAAGTTTCCCTTCCACTAATCCAAAGACAAAGAGGGTAAACAGTGTGAGTTAGCTCTCTATTGAAGTCCTGGTTCTTCTTTTAAGAAGTGTAATTTGGCTGTTTTTGCAGTCGTCTACACTTTAATGTGATAAATCAATTGCTAGCCTCTAAGCAGCGGTCACACCACGAGTGACATTTGCTTCTCCAGATGGAAGTGGTGGGTCGAAAACGTGATGACTTATTGGTTCCTCGCAGGGCGAATTGGTGTTCTGCTGTACCAATGGCAAGATAAGCGTACTTAGTTAGCTGGCCCGGTCGTGCTAGTCAGCTATAATAGGTCCCAGAGATTCTCTTTATTTCTTATCTACTCTGCTGACTCCCCCCTGATAGATCACAATTACCCACAATTTAGTTCAATAAAAGTAACTGGAGAGGGGAAATAAATCCCTACCTTGCTAACTTTGGTTAGCAAACTTTTAAGCTTGCTAGCTCAGCCCGAACAATAACACTGCGTTTCCAGACAACTTGGAACTTGTTATGGTCAGCCAAGTTCTTTTAATTAACGTTTGTCGTCATGCACCTGGAAGGCTTGGAGATCAGATGTTGGAAATTTCTTCTAGGAAAAACTGAATTTGTACCACGGACTTCTGTCTCTGTCTTCAAACCCTTACTTCGTTCTTGACAGTTTTCACTCTGACAGAGAGGGTTGAATAAAAGTAAACGGCATTCGACAGCTAATGGCAGCAAAAAGATTGTATCTTCCTCTATTTTTCTTTTTTTTTGCTTTTATTTGCTTTTGCTTTCCTCTCCGGCAGTCCCTCTTCTAAAAGTACTGTCAAGATGGTCAAAAGTGCAAATTTGCGTGTCACCATGATTTCTCAACAAAAACTGTGCTATTTCTCGCCTTATTCTAACCCAGAGAAGTTCATGGGTTTTTTTTTTTCTAACAGGAAATTACAAATGGAAATAAAATACTTTCCTTTATGTGCAGAAAACATAGGAGATATACTTTCACAGCGGTTCTTAGTTGTACCTTGCAGGGCTTACCCCGGAGGAACAACAGCAACTGTCATCATCTGTAGATGACGACAGAGGATTGTGACTAAACTCTAGAGCCTCCGGATACACATACAAATTAGTGACAAATTAAAAGAAAATGAAGAAATGAGTGGAGACTCATATCAAATGCAGATGCTTTCATACAGGGTGCAAAGGTCGCTGAATGGTTTGATGAATATGAAAATGATGTGAATAATATGTTATGGCCATCATAATCACCTTATCTTAAACCGACTGAGCAGCGGTTAAAGGTCTCGGAGCGACAAGTTGGACTGGGCTCTCCACCACCATCATTAAAATACCAAATGAGCGACTATCTTTTGGAAGAATGATGTTCATCCCCTCGGCAGAGATCCAAAGACTTGGAGAATCAATGTCGAGGAGCATTAAAGCTTTTCTGTGGCCCAGCACTTTATTAAGACACTGTATGTGGATTTCTCCAGCCCGTCCTCGTCAGAGAGGGGGAGGGATAAACTTTTGACTTTCACTCCCTACATTTTTTACTCAAACATCTGTACTCTGCCTTGTTACTTTAGTTGTAGTGCATTTGATTATTTTTTTTTTTGCATCTTTGCATGCCGCATTCCCAAAGTCACTAAACTGATTCCAGCCAGTCAGTCAGTGCATAATTCCTGGATCTGGATCTGAAATAATAGATTTTCTGTGGTGCAGGGCCTACTGTAGTTATGGAAGTCTATAAAAAGTTCTGGCAATGGCCTGATATCAAACAGCACTATAAAGATTGCCTCCGGCACAATATCAGGCACATTGCTGGAGAGCATTTTGTGGATTCTGATGATACTACTTTCCCGGCGCACGTACACAACCAGTCCACCCACACTTGGCTGTCACTACATCTTGAATCACGACTTCCCGGCCTCTCCACATTAATGTGACTGATCTGAGTTTTGTGGGCGGTAATGTCTGACCTTCACTCAGTGACGTTTCAGTCAAGATGTCCTGGAGGTCTGTCTGGCACAGACAGGGCCGACTGTCGAGGGCGGCTCATAATCATATAGTTATCAGCAGAGTACATCCTTAGCAAATGTTAAATAAATGGGGAGAAAGAGAAGTCTTCCCTCAGCTGTCCCCTGAATTGAATTGGAGGGAAGAATGATGAGGCGCTGCTGCTGTGTGCGTCTGCAGAGGTGAGCGCGGTCTCTCTTCACCTGCTGTTTCGCTGTGCTTTCAAAAAGTCAATTTTTCTGAAATTTAGAAAGGCAGACTCATTTTAAGATTGATGACTATGAATCCTTGAAATCTTATTAAGGGTACTGAATGGATTTTGTGGGCCTCAGGGTCAGAAAACTTGCACTACCAATAAAACACCACATAAAAAACTGCTCAGATCGAAGAAAAGCTGAAAATTTGAGGGGGTTTTTTCCCGACAGCAGAAACAGAGAGGTTAAATCAACAGCTCTGTTATTCAACCTGTTTACTTTTTTTGTTGTGGTCCTTTTTCAAAATGTTGTTTCAGCAATTAATATTGCAGCTTTTAACAGCAGCGACTTCACAATAAAGGATTCACTTTTCCATGGATGTGTTGAAAATCCATTTGGACAGTGTCGTGTTCAGCTTTCACCGACACATGCTGTGTTGATATCTGGCGATATTGACACATCCTTCACACCTTTATGATAGCGTGACCTGGAAATGACACCGAATGTGTCAAAATGTGAACAAGCATCAGATGTCTCAGGGTGGGTCAGTGGTTCAAGGCCAGTAGCGTCATGAGTCTGATTCCAGCCCACTTCTTTTGTCTCGTTTCATTGTCTGCTCCAGATTGTTGCTTCACATCTGTGTTTGGCTCTTGTCTCTTTTCTGCATTCACACAAACATAAGTCGATGTGTAGAGTGGAATAAGTGCTTAAATATTATGGAAGGCCAGAGAGGGTATACTGTAGGTAATGATTTTTAAAATGAAACAAATGTTTCCCTTCTCAGTTTGTAATCTTGACATCATAAGTAATTATTCATGCAGAAAGCTGTCAAAACAGTACAAAAAAATACTTGACCAAAAGTCAAGATGCTGAGACAAGGAAATTGCAACAATAACACTGAAGTGATTGCACTTTCTGTCTGAACAGCTGGTCACTCTCAGTTACGCTGCGTTCCATTTCCCCCTCGGAGGTTGGAAGTCGGAGCTGGTGATGAATCATACCCGCGGTGTGACAAGTTGGGATACGAGTTCTAGCCAGGTTAGAGATGCAAACACCAAAGCAACATGTCCTCAGATAGAAGTTGGACAGGATAGGAATTCATATGAAACAAATAAGACAGAAGTGCTAATGAACAGTATATTCTACAGCTTTCAGAGCTGTTGATTCGTAAAGCTGCCATCTTGGATTTCGAGGTCGGCGGTTGGTGAGGCTGCGTCTGACTTCAGGTGGGCGTTCCAGTTGAAAATGTTGACTAGGAACTCAGAAATGCCGACTTCTGACTTAAAATGGAACTCACCATTAGGCAGTGTTCATGGCTTTGAAGGATCGTGTCCTTGTCATTACACCGGTGACTCGACCGGTCGTTTCAGATGTCTGCTCTCTCTCCACAGTGTGAGGAGAAGGTGAAGTCTCTGTAGCTCCAAATAAATGTTCCCAAAAGAAGATTTACATTGTGTTATTATCACCTGTTTTATTATTGATTGACAGGTGTCTCAGCCTGTCACACTGAGCCATCGGTAGCTGCTGCCTGATTGATGTGATTTATCCAAACCTCGAGGCTTCACCAACGTCACACACACTGAATTTCCTTACATCTGTGGCGGCTCCTTGTCACAATCCAACTCTCAACATCATTGCTCCTGTCAAGTTTGTTGATGTGGGTTTTTGTATTTTACTCCACTCGAGAGGATGAGCAATGTTTCTGTAACAACTTTGACCATCTGTCACTGCAGGAAATTAAAAGCTTTTCCTCTCTGAGTCCTCATTGTCTTTTGTTTCATGAATGTATCACAATTTCTTCCCCATCACAGAATTTGAAATGCAGCATAGGCGGCAGTTCGAAGCTGTTGTAACCCGTGTTGCTGTTGATGATTTCAAGGACTGGTTACCGGAATGTCTCGAAACGAATAATGAGTTATATGATAAAATGCAGCACATAGCAACAAGATGTTAACTAAAGCCTGTAATCAGAGTTTGGTTGTACACTTGTTCTTCATCTTGAGGTCAAATAATGAAACTCATTTGTGACATTGCGCCTCTGCTTCTTCCTGAGCAGTGTCAGCTGTTTCCACCTTCCTCTGCACTCAAACGGAGCCTCTGTTAAAGCTTAAACACCCCGAAAAACAAAAGCACGTATAACTATATATAGTGCGGGTGAAATTTGGGGATTCGAGGCAGCTCGTGCTGTCCTCATTCATATTATTGCAGAGCGGTGGCGTCATGCGCCAACAAAGGTGACACCACAGGTACTTAAGTCTTCCATCGCTGTGTTTTTTTTTCCTCTCCCTCCTGTCTCTCTTTTATCTCATCACCTCCAGTCCTCGTCTGCATTCATCTTCCCCGTCTGTTCATCTGCACCGTTTCGCTCCTCATCACCTCCTCTTTTCATCTCCTGTCAAATGATCTCTGAGACCAGTTTGATCCCCAGACCAACTCCCTCCTCCTTCCCTCCCGTCGATCTGTCAGTCTTGCTCTATTCCTGATTGTCTCCCGTTTTCTTTCTTTTTTTTTTCTTCTGCTTTCTCTCATTCTTATGCTCATCTGGCGGCCTGTTTCTCCCTCCTTCGTTTCTCTTTTGTTCCTGCTCTCTTGTCACCTTACGTGTCTTTTCCTCCTCTTCTGACCTTTCTATCCATTCCCATTCCCGTCTTCTTCCCGTTAATCCAACCTTCCCTTTTTCATTTCTCTTCCATTGCTTTTTCCCCTCACATTAACATCCCTCTCGCGTCCCTTTCTTTGACTCTTCCACTTTTCTGTGTCGCTCTCTTCATCGTCTGAGTTTCCATCTTACTTTCTCCATTACGCGACTTCAACTTCTTCTCTCATCAGAGGTGATGGAAAAGCCACAACAATCGTATGTCAGCAGTTTGCAAATGCTCAGTTTTTCCGGCCCAAATTCAAAGTGTGAAAGTGCCTTTTTAACATTGTTGTCTGGGTTGTTGTGTACGATGCGGTCCTCATCGTCTCACTTTTCTTCCAATGACCTTCCGCACATTTTTTGGGCTTGTAATTCTCTCCCTCGCTCTCCGCCTTCAAATGCCAGAACTATTTCTTTACCTCTTATCTATCATTTCCTTTTGTGCCTCTCCCTCGTATTGTCTTCTGCCATTAGCTTACCAGTCCGTCTCATCCCGCCTCTGTCAGCTTTCCTTTCAGGCTCTTTTGACCCTCCTCCTCCACTTTCTCTATTTCCGCTCTGTTCCTTTTCTCCTCGCTTCCCTCTCTTCTCATTGACATTGCTCTTTCTCGTGTCTTCTTTCTTTCACTCTCTAGGTCTCTCTACCACCAGTCGCCCCCCCGCTCGTCTAACACACAAACACACACACACACACACACACACACACACACACACACACACTCTTTCCTCATTCATATTCCACCTGTGTCAGTCTCCTTGGAGTTGCCTGAGGGAATCAAATCCACCTTCAAATTCATCTTTTTATTCTTCTTATTCCCACTTCAACTCAAGGTCTTATTCTTTTCTCTATTCTTCTCCTCTCGGTGGTGTTTTTTTTTGTGAGTAAGTAAGCATAATGGGGCTGTGTAGATTTACTTACATTTTTTTGTTGTTTACGCCGGCTCAGAAAATATGAGAAAACACTCGCACGAATACTGTTAAGAGAGTGAAATCAGCAGGCACACATTCATGGATTTAACGTTGCATTATGCGTCTGAATTTCACCCGGAGACGTCTCACTAAAAGCAGAAGACAGAAGAGACAAGGACAAGTTGAATTGTGAGGGGGGGAAAAAAGAGAAAAACACATGATGAAGAAAGAGGAAAATCCTGTCTAGTCTCTGTAGAGGACAGTCAAGGATGCTTGCAGCTTTAAAGGGTATCAGCAGTGTTATTTCATTATTTCCTTTTTTCTCATCAGCACTGGTACATACTTGTGTTGGCAGTAAAGAGGCAAACAAAGCTTTAAGTGGAGTGAGAGGTAACCTTTTTACTTTGCAAGGTCTTGTTTTTTCAAAGGGCAATAGAAATATGTAATAATATTTATGGAGAGCCTCTACCACAGGTTCCACATCTCACAATCTTCATCAGCCAGTAGAGACAGCTCAAGTATGATCACAGGACCTAACTGTGGCGCATCGGTCACATGGTGCTGTTAACAGGTGGTAGTACAGTGTTACCACTTTCTCTTATCACGTGACTTAAATTGTACGTTCAGGTTAAGTGATGGAACCTGAGTGGGCCCTGAATGAAGATGTGGTTGAAATCTTTTAAAGCGAGGTTACTTTTATATCTCAAACAAAGAAATGTAAAAGTTTACGCATGTAAAAGCATATTCTAGCATGTGTTTTATCTATTTGAATTTATTGAATATCTCTGCTAGTGGAAGGGGTCAGGGCTACAATTTTAAATTTGCTTCATGTCAACCCACCAGTATGATGAAAGTTTATTACAGAGGTGGGAATCACAGAGAGGATGCAATAACATTCATGATGCGTTGCCCAAAATAATGATAAGTATTGAGATACAGCGATCAAGCGATAATCAATACATTGTGAGACAATCGTCTAACTGTACATCATGACATTTGTCTGGCTAAAGAATACGAAATACCCATTAAAAGACAGAGTGCAGGAATTTTGTGTTTATTTATTCCATTAACTGAGATGACACAATGTGTTAAAAGTGCATAGTCTGAGCTTATTGCTTCTATTTAACACAAACTGACTGCGAGTGTGTCATCAATCCAACGTAAAATAGCCATAAACTGGCATAAGCAGGATACAAGTATGGCGCGCTAAATTAATTTCGATCTGTGTAAATCAAGTTTACAGATGTTCATGGAGTCGTGAAGGAGTGACTCTGGTCAGTCACATTGTGCCTGTAAGTTTGAATAAAAAATATTGATATCTGGCACCAGTATACATATATATAATGAATACTTAAGAAAGAGATTTGTCTAATAGGAGAAGGAAGCGCCAAAGCACCCTACTGAGGCATCACACCAGTCTATTTAATTAGATTAAAACAGAAATACTCTGCTTGGAACAGCAACATTTGTCCCAAATAGTTTTTCCACAAAAAAGTATAATTACCACATAAAAATTACCCTCATTAAAAAACTCAAGAAGTTTTACAAACATTTTTTTTATTTTAAGAAGCTCCCAGAGCCCTGCTTTGTCAAACCATCAGTCCAAAACCTAATGACACAAAAAACACATTCAAGAAGCTGGAAACAGCAAATGTTTGACATTTTAACTTGAAAAATGCCTAAAATCACTTATAACGAAGTCAGCTCTCCTGACTTCTTCAATGATGTGCACTCTCAAAACTGAGAGTTCATTCCTTCAAACACAGCAGATGTTCTCGTGCCTCTTCTCCTGCATCTAGTGATGCCACAAAATCTACCACTCCTCTGAAAACACGTACACTTTCATCTTGGCCACGCAGGACGAGCTCAAACGCACCACAAAACTTTACACAGTCTCTTATTTTAGACAGGACGTGACTGTTTTTGTCAACTTCCTCGTTGTCTTCAGATCCCTACCCTGTAGCCTTCATTAAGCTGAGTACCAAACAGGCCAAGAGGAACAGCATTTTCCACTTGGCTCTTAGCTTATTCATGCCTTTTCACTTTTATGGCAGAGTGCTTTAAATCGATCATACCTGACTGGATCCATGCTGGTTCTGTTCCTGCTGTTTGACAAAAGAGGCAGGGAAAGCAAAATAAAGTGTCGACTTCACTACATGTAGTTCACCACGACTCCCTAGCAAACCAGCCTCATGAAAGAGACCAGGTCTATTTCTTCCTCTGCCTTGAGCTTGTTTTATCACGATGTCCGGCTGGTCGGCTCTTTCGCTCTGAGCTTTTCTCCTCTCAAATGGAGTTGTTTTAACAGAAACTTTATTGAACTTTCTTTCTCCATTTCGATCTATTCTCCACAACTCACTCGATCACACAAGGCTCCTCCGACTCTCTACGGAGTTCAACATCATCTGCTCCAGCGTCTGTAACTTTTCACGCTGTGTATCAAGGCGCATGTACAACTTCTTATGAGGAGCTATGGACAAAGATTTTTGCGCCCAGGGCGTATTGACGAGTTGCCACAGGCTGAAATGCTAGGATACTGTTATACTGCTGTGTCCGAAGCTGTGAGTTGTACAAACGTAGGCAATCTGGTAAATTAATGTTTCATGATTGATCAGCAACAGTAAAGATAATGGCCAGTGAAAATCTGGAGGGACATCGGAACGTATTACAGGGTACAACAGTGAATTTGATAACCTGTTAGCTACCGTTAGACAACAGCCAACATTAGTGTTTGAGTGCATCCAGCGCATTTTCACTTTCAGGCTCAAATAAATGTCAACATTTAAGAAATAATTTTGCTATTGCATCATCACACTATCAAATATTAATGTTAGTATGTGGTTCGATGCAAATGTTAGCTGTTGTCTAACGGAAACTGACAGGATTCATCAAATATGTTTTATCTTGAAATATGGCATGATGTCCCTCCAGATTTTCACTATCCATTCTCTTTTTGGTTGCGGATCAATCAGAAAGCGGTGGTATGATAACAGTTCATCAGATTTCTTATGTTTACACTTGCGGCCTGGAACACAGCACTGCGACATTTGAGTTTCCCACCCTGAGCGTGACATCAGAGGTATATTGGCCTTAACATTGGATTTGAAGCATTAGTGGTAGTCTCTAGAGCTGCGATGATCAGCTGATTGATCAACGACTTGACTGAATGAAAATTAATTGTCAAAAATGTTGATAATTGATCAATTGTTTCAGTCATTTTTCATGCAAAATGTCAAACATTTGTTGATTCCAGCTTCTTATACGTGAGGATTTGTTGCTTTTCTTTGTTATTTTTGATTGCAGAAAAAGGATCTTTGGATTTTAGAGTGACAAAAGAAACAATTTGGGAAACATTCGTGAGCATTTCTCGCTATTTTTAGTCTAACTTATTTGATCAAAGGCAAGACTGCCCAGGGTGAAGTGCCTGTAAATGGCTGCACTAGACGGCGTTGCTCTGTTGAATTTCATAGGTATAGACATTATCAGCGTGCGAACTATACCGCGGCTCTCGGGGGGGGCTCACTAATATTTGGGGGGGGTGTGCTTGCGCGTGCCTCAGAGCGAGGACTTACTCAAAACACATCCATTATTACAAGCCTGAACGTCTACTTGCCTTATGTCAGCACATATAAGCACATCCAACCTCCACACACGCATCAAATCTTAATCAAATCTGAATCAAAACCAAAACAAAATCGGCCAGGTTGTGTAACGCCCGCCAATGTAATAATGTCTGCGAACGTAATTAAAATCTGCAGCATTTAATGTAATAAACCCACAAATGTAATAACTGTTACGTTTGCAGGAATTTATTACGTTTGTGGGAAAGTGCAAATCTTTATTGTAATAACTTCCCACAAATGTCATAATATAATGAATAGTGGTCGTGGTGGTTGTTTGTTTGCCTTTACACCTACTAATATACTGACCGTGGGTGCAAAATCCAGCTGCTGACTCTCCGCT
>OMLP01013323.1:27491-42491 GCA_900302685.1 Spondyliosoma cantharus | reverse complement strand
TGCGTGTACTTCACTGACTGGTTGAACTTCTAACTTCGCACTGACATGCTGTCAAACTATGATAATGATGTTTTCGATGCTTCTGATGTCACATCGCACCTTTTTTTTTTAAAGGTGTGCTGTTAGAGCAGATCCAGGATCCTGTAGCGACACCGTGGCCCTCCTTTGCAGTTGGTAGTGAAAGGGAAGCTGGCGTGTTTACTTTTTTGGGAAGGGGTGTCCTGGTGATAAAGCATTAGGTAATTAGCCTATCTGAGCCTGCAGACTGAGTGACGCCATGCGGGCTCCATAAAAGCAGCAGACTGATGCCGCATCGAGCTTGTTGCGCTTTTCTGCTGTCATTGTAAACCCTCAGCTGTCTGGAAAACCACTGTCGGCATGGGAAACGGTGTGGTTATGCTGATTCACCCTGCTGCTTGTAACCTGCATGTATTTTTTTATTATTTTTTTATTTTTTCTAAATTTAACAAGAAACTCTTATGGAGTTCTGTTCAGAGGGATGATATCTTGGACAAATCTCGGGTCAGACCTGATACTCTTGCTTCTGCTGCTGAGATAAAAACAATAGATCACCATAATAAACGTAATTTTGAGTGACAGATCATACTGCACTGTATGAATATCCGAGATCCGCTTGAGTGATTTGTCAGAAAGAGGCTGCTGGACTCCATGGTTGTGATTTGGAACAGGCACACTGCCTAAAATATAGTGGAATAGTCTAAATAGTTTCTAGATGGACAGAAAGAGACAAACACACAAACAGGGAGAGCTGCCTCGCTCTCTCTTTCTCTCTTTCTTTCTTTCTGCCTCTGTCTGTCTGCCTCCCTCCCTCCCTCCCCTCCTGTCCTGTGATGTGTTCTGGCCAGACAGTATGGCTCCTGGGCGTCAGTGGCATGATCATAGAAACAGAGGCCAGAAAGGACATTCCTCATTGTTGGTGAATCTAGAAATGAGCTTTGGCCATCTTTGCCCCTGCTCTTTTTCTGAAAAACACTCTTGGTGCATGCTTCATTTTCTCCCCACAGTAGAATGATAACCTTGTACGGGTCTTGTGGGGAGAGATCGGTTTGGGTCTCTGTATCAGTGTCCTCCTGCTGATACAGCCTCATTATCATGGAATTCCACCTCTAATGCCCAGATTTCCAAATGTGAGAGTGGATTTTTATTTATTTATTTTTCACTCCACACCGGCTCATCGCCACAGCACCACAGTGACTGTGGTTGAATTCCGCTCACCATTAAACCCTGAGCTCTTTCTGAACTTTTTCCTCCCCACCGTGCATCTGTTTCAGTTAAATTAGCACCTAATACTGTCTCTCACTTCTCTTGCCAGATGATTGAAACTTGACCTGGATCTCTGACTGAGTGAGGAATAACCTTCCCTGCAGGAGGCTGCTGGATCCCTTCTGTGCCAGCACAGAGACAGGATTTAGGTGTCTGCGCTGCTCTGGCGGGAGCTCAACTCCTCCACCAGCGCTGCTCGGAAGCGACAGCGGAACACACACACACAAAAAAAACTGTTTACACAGACTCATCACACGACCCCTTTTTATCCTTACCTCTGTCCTGGCTTTTGTTGTGATTTGCTGTCCTTGGGGGAGCTCTGAATCGCCCTTTTTACAGCGCCCATCAGCTCATCTCGCCACCCATCTACCCACCTCATAATGAACTCCTCTGCCTCCATTACGTCCCTGTTTTCCTTCACCAGCCCGGCGGTGAAGCGCCTGCTCGGCTGGAAACAAGGGGATGAGGAGGAGAAGTGGGCGGAAAAGGCTGTGGACTCTCTGGTGAAGAAACTGAAGAAGAAGAAAGGGGCGATGGAGGAGCTGGAGAGAGCCCTCAGCTGTCCCGGGCAGCCCAGTGAGTATCACAGCTTCAAACACTCGGTGGTTGTGTAGTCTGGTGGGTCCAAACTCATCCAGGGGGATCACTAGATAAACCTGGGGGGGTCAGCGCGGGGCCTTACCGATATTATCGGCCGATATTGGCCTATTACAGATATATCGGTAGTGGCGTTTATATGTTGATATTAGCTGATCTGAAAACCGTTTTGGTTTTAGAGATCACAGTGCTTGGGTGATTTACAGTTATTTAATTATGTAAAATATCCTTCATTCCTTATATATTTTTAAGTGTTTCATATCCACATTTGGGGGGAAAATGTGCATATATCAGCTGTATAGGATGAAGGGAACAACGTACTGCTTTATTATGGGGGTCAGAGGTCTACTCTCATGGTAAAGAGGATGATTTATACCTGTAAAAGTAAAGATATCATGTTACAATAACACTTTGGTATAAATTAAATAGGGTTAGGGTTATTAAATGTACTTCAGCATCAAACGTACAGGAGAGGGAGGCCGTAATTGTATTAGAGATACTTTTCATGCAAAGACAAGTGCTGATTTATGTCAAATCGCCATGGTAACGAATATCTATCATTCCGATTATGGCTTCAGACGTATAAACACTGTTCCTTCTGTTTTATTCGAATCCTTCAGGCAAGTGCGTGACGATTCCCCGGTCTCTGGACGGGCGGCTACAGGTGTCCCACAGGAAGGGTCTGCCCCACGTTATCTACTGCAGGGTGTGGCGCTGGCCCGACCTGCAGTCCCACCACGAGCTGAAGGCCCTGGAGTGCTGCGAGTTCCCCTTCGGCTCCAAGCAGAAGGACATCTGCGTCAACCCGTACCACTACAGGCGCGTGGAGACTCCAGGTACACGACATCTTCTAAATGTGCTGTAAAATCTCATTGTAGAATTCTAATGTCATAACAGTGAAGCTTTTGTGGGGCTCTGTGACAGTGATCGAATACAGTGTTCCTGAGGCCAAAGCAGTAATTGGATCTTTTACAACAGCATCTTCTGTCCGTTCTCTCCTGCTCAGTGCTGCCGCCGGTGCTGGTCCCGCGTCACAGCGAGTTCAACCCTCAACACAGCCTGCTGGCAAAGTTCAGGAACGCCTCCCTGCACAACGAGCCTCTGATGCCCCAGAACGCCACCTACCCGGACTCCTTCCCTCCGCTGCCCTGCTCCACCTTCTCCTCCTCCCCTTCCTCCTCCCTCGCCCAGTCTCCCACCTCACAGAGTTACCCCAACTCCCCCAACAGCTCCGCGGAGCCCGGAAGTCCGTATCACATCACAGGTAGGGATCGGTTTCGGCCAGCCGATACCGTCACACTTTGCGATTGTTTCACGTCTTTAAGTGCCAGAGTCACAAAACTCAAGTCGTTTTCCCCCTTTCATCCTCTTAACCCAGCGGAGACTCCCCCACCTCCATACAGCATGATGGAGAGCAGCCCTCCGGAGGACGTGAAGCCCAGCAACTCCACAGAAACCCTCAAACTCACACTCTCAGCTCCCCACAGAGGTAAGTTGAACAAATCAGAAATACTCAGTAAGTAAACTTGAATATTAGTGCGTATTATACTGTTTGTACAAAGGTATCCTTTCCTTAATATATCTGGTAATACTAAAGTATCAAAATAACTCAAATTAAACATACAATAGGATAAAATATTTGATACTTGGTCTAGAATCATCTTAAGTCATGTTCAACTTGATTTGGCAAGAAAATAAATGACTGAAACTCAACCTGGACATGATGACACAAATGTCTGTGTTCATTTTATGTTTTCGGTTTAGTTTTTCTTTTTTGTTTTCTGTATTCACTGACAATCACAGATGGGAAAAAAAACATATCAAAAGTATCTTGCTACAAATCAAAAATGCTTTTCTTATCGAACTCATCCCAAAAAATTTGCATTTTAGCCTTTAAGTAACCTCAATATGGGTTCATTTTGTTGGGACAGTTGTTGAATAGCCACAAACGGGAACTCAACTAACGCAATTAAATTCAAGTCATTATTTCGTGTTGTTTAGTTTAGTTTATCATTCAAGATATTTGGTTTGTTTTTTTGTTTGATAACATCTATTTCATTGATTATCAATTATAATACAAATACAACTCAATGTGATACATTTTTAACCGGTTACATTAATTGGAAAAAGATATCATTATTAGACAGACACTGATGTCTTGTGTTTTATCTTTATAAAAATCGAAAAACTGCTTCAAAGATTAACTAAGGACACGACTTTACTTGACCTGACCAAGAAGAAATACCTTGGGACTTACTTTGAGGCTCGGACCAAATGACTTGCGTCACATGTGTGTTGTACTTATACTTTATCCTTTCTCCTTACAAAGTCAAACACAACCTGTGACTCGACTTGACTCGCCCCAATTGAAAAATTACTTGAGACTTGCTTGAGTGTTTCATAAAATAACTTGACTCACATGTCTGTCGTTTAGATTTACGGCCCGTGTGTTACGAGGAACCGGAGTACTGGTGTTCAGTGGCCTACTACGAGCTCAACAACCGGGTCGGGGAGACTTTCCACGCGTCGTCCCGCAGCGTCCTGGTGGACGGCTTCACGGACCCATCCAACAACAAGAACCGCTTCTGCCTCGGCCTGCTGTCCAACGTCAACCGCAACTCCACCATCGAGCACACACGCAGGCACATAGGCAAAGGTAGGATGGCTGAACGCAAGGGTTGAGAGGGGGGTGTGCATATGTCTATGTAATAATAATAATAATAATAAAACCTTATTTATATATATCACTCATCTTATTAATGTTACAAAGTGCTTTACAGAAGGACATGAAGCAAGGCAAGTCAGACTGGTCAATAAAATGAGAATGGCCGAAGGACACGAGCACAGAGGAAGTAAAGACGATAAAATGGATGTGATCAAATAAATCAAAATAAAGACATCTGTGTATCGCAAAAAGGCCAATCAGGGAGGAAACAGCAGGGCTCCATCTGTGGATCTTAGTGGTCCATGGGGCACATACCAGGTCGGTGAATAAGAGATAATTAGGAGCAAGACCTTATAAGACCTTGGAAGAAAGAAATCACTTCCTAGTGACTAGTAGAGTGTGAAACCTGAAGGGCCAAATATTCGTTCTCATGGTACAAGGACACTAGACAGACTGCCTTTGTTGGACTGACATCAAGTACTGCTGGGTGACAGTAAGCCATGCACAGTGAGGATGTGTTCGGGGTTTGGTTGAGGGTACACGGTCCCCAATTCACAGACGCTACTCAGACATTCTTAATAAACAAGCATAAATGTTTCCCTCTGGCAGAAAATACAGAAGAGCACGACCTTTGTTCACGTACAATGAGCTGAGTGTACATGTATGTTTTTGATGATGTGTTTGCAATACTTCTTCTTGGCTTACAAAGAGCTGTTTTTATGCTCTTTTGACATATTGTGACATTTCGAGCTTTTTGCACCACAGTGATTCATGGTGCAATTTTATAATGTCCTACTCGGCATTAAAAGTACAGTACTGGCTGTACTAAGCACATATTCATTGACATGTTTTAAATGCATGAAAGTCTGAAGCAACAGCACACGTCATTCTTAACAGTCAGATGAATGTTGGTTATTTTTGCGATTTTCTTTGCCGTTTTAAAGGAAAATCAAATTTGTCTATCAATTAAGGCATGATTGTAATGTTTGGCCACTTCTTTCAACAGTTTCCGCAACAGATTTTATGATTTCACATCCATCTGTGGGGCCTGTTCCCACATACAAAATATAGTTGTTAGTCATTAATGGACAATAGTCACGCGGCTGCCTTTTTTCCTATGACATCACTAGGTGGGAAGCTCAAAATGTTCTATATATGTTGGGAATCTGACAAATTGTTATCATGTCACTGCTTCCTGATTGATCACCATGGAAATTTGGAGGAACATCGGGCCATATGTGAACATTTTATTAATCTGTTGGCTTCCATTACGACAGCTATGTTAGCGTTTATCTACTTCCTAGCTTACATTCAAATTAATTGTAAAATATCAACACATGATATTAGCTAGGAACCGGGAGAACACTAACGGGATATCAAATATGTTGTTTTACCTTAAGATCTGGCCCGTGGGGCACCATTTGGCTTGGTTGGTGGAGCGGGTGTCCCATGTGCAGAGGCTTTATCCTCGCTGCGGCGGCCCCGGGTTCGAGTCCCGGCCTGGGCACCCTTTGCTGCGTGTCACTCCCCCTCTCTCTCGTCCTGTTTCCTATCATATCTTCAGCTGTTCTGCCAATAAAGCCGATAAAAGGCCAAAAGAAATATTTATTTTTAAAAATCTGGCCCGTTTTCCCTCCAGATTTACGCTATCCATCATCTTTTCAGTCGCTAATCAATTTGGAAGCAGTGAAATAATAACAATTTGTCAGATTCCCAACTTTTGTAAGACTTGCAACCTGAGACACAGCAGTATAACATTATCCCATCCACTAGCTTCCCACCCTGAGAGTGACATGGTCTATGTTTCACTTGATCTTCTTGATTTAATCATTGATTTTCTCAGGTTTACACCTGTACTACGTGGGTGGTGAGGTGTACGCCGAGTGCCTGAGTGACAGCAGCATCTTCGTCCAGAGCCGCAACTGTAACTTCCAGCACGGCTTCCACGCCACCACCGTGTGCAAGATCCCGAGCGGCTGCAGCCTCAAGATCTTCAACAACCAGCTGTTTGCCCAGCTGCTCGCCCAGTCCGTCAACCACGGCTTCGAGGTCGTCTATGAGCTCACCAAGATGTGCACCATCCGCATGAGCTTCGTGAAGGTACTGAGCGGTCTTTTCAAATCAAACGTGACGTGTAGTATCAGATCCGTTGGATGTCTAGTCACAGCTGCTTTTATTTTGACCTCGACGTGCCGTTGAGTCAGATCTCGCACAAACTGGGATCATACTTGTTTGTTCAGCACCCATTAATTAGAATAGTTAACTGAACTGCTGAGATTTATGTCTCCTCTCCTCAGGGCTGGGGTGCTGAATACCACCGGCAAGACGTGACCAGCACCCCCTGCTGGATCGAGGTACATCTGCACGGGCCCCTCCAGTGGCTGGACAAGGTCCTCACACAGATGGGCTCCCCGCACAACCCTATTTCTTCAGTGTCCTAACATGAACACACACTTCAGAGTGAGTGCGCTCACACAGGTAGTCGTAGATTCTGTATATTCTGCTGCGTCCGGGTTTTTCTGTCCTATGGTCCCTCACATGACATCTCAAACAAACTGCATACAGCTGTGTCACATAAGGAAAGACTGAATTGTATGTGGATAATTTACAGCTTGTGTAGTTCAATAATCCAAGATAAAGCATTTATCTGCTCTCTGCATTTTCATTTGGGACATTAATCTGCACTCCAAGACAAGACAAAAATTGGATATATTTATAGGTACTCAAAGACTTGTTTTATGTGTTGTAAATGTTATTATGGTAGTATGTACTGTATTTCCATGTAATGTTTGACTGTGTACTGGTTGCTTTCCACTTGTTCACAATTAAAGTTTTTTTTTCTTTAACTGTCAATATTTTTTCCTCTTTACACATTCAGTATTCACACACACACAGTCTGAGATATTTCTCAATGTTAATGTTATAATTTTACTCTCATATTCACAGCAGGGCATTCACACACTTCAACTTTAAAACACAGCAACAACAAAACAGTGCATGATTTCTTCTTCCGGACACAAAACCGACCAGCTAGCATGACCAATATTCATCCCACCAATCTTGCATTCGTATTTATTTTCATACAGGGATAGAAAATGTGTTAAAAACAAGTTCTGGAGGCCCCACTTGACTATAAGAAGAGGCTGCAGATATGCATTACATAACTGATTGTCACGTGGAAACAATACATGTTAAGGAAGAGAAAAGATTTAAATAAAGAAAAGATTATCGGTTATTGGATAGGGTCTTGTATCTGCCCCAAAAGATTCATATCAGTCGGGCACTATGCTAAACATGAAAAAAATAAAATAAAAAATGTTGGCTTCTATTGAGGATATTAGATTTCCTAAACAGCACCAGGCATGGTTTGATTTCATGGTCAGTCTGCTCCTTCAGGAATTTACACATTTGAGGGATTTAGATCAGTTCAACCTTTTTTAGTCCACCAGCCTCACCGCACTTTCAAAAACATCCCTTGATTACCAGGTTATTCTTTCCGCAGATTGGCGGTCTGTCTGTCTGTCTGGCTGGGGAAATTCATGTTTACAGTGCATGGTTGCTATCCATTTACGCAGTAAGCACCAGTGTTTTCTTCAGGATTCTCTTATTCATCACAAACACATCTACCAGTGGGCGTCAGCAGCCCTGGAACTGCTGCTGTGATTGGCTGCGGCCCTGTGCAGCCAGGAGCTGCTGCTGCTGCTGCAGGAAGCTGATCACCTCTGGACTCCTCAGCAGGGACTGAAAGACACACACACACACATTCAAATTTCAGAGTACTGAAATAGCACAGAGCCTACTTGTCTTTTTCTGCTTTTATAATTGCAAGTTCTCTATAATTTAAAAATTGATGCCTCCCAGTCTGAGTGGAAGGACACAACGCAAAAGTTACTTTGCAGATGCATGCAAGTAATTCAACCCAACAGAACTGAACAGCAGGGTTAACACTTCCAGAGATCCTTTTTTAAACTTGTTTGAGAAGAGGGTTTACTCTGGACAAATTTCAGACAACAAACTCGAAACTAACTGAATTTCTTCTATCTTCATTTATTGTTGAATCTCTGAAGGGTGATATTTTTTGTTGAACTCTGGAATCTTTGCTTTTGGAAAATATTTGAACTTGCTTAAGTCCACCAAAGGCCTCCAGGATATATCCAAGCTGTTGTTGTGAAATACCCCTATCTTTTTAAAGAGGAATTTGCTAAATGTAAGTGACAGCCAGGACTTAAAGGCAATGGCATGTGTATCACAGATTCAGATGTTATAGTCTAACAACTTAAAATCAATAGTCCAAGTGGAAATGTGGATTTGGAGAATGGTGACAGTATTTTTTAAAGACCGGGGTATTTTTCTGGCACGGATCAAGGAACCTAAAAAAGAAGCGAGGGTCATTACTACACTGGATCTTGCTTTGGGGCCAGACTGTGGTGCTGGCTGAATCGAAGTCAATGAGAGATGAATTGAGAAACACTAAAACCCAACATTTCTACTTCGTCTGACTTCTGATGAAAAAAATGCCTCCAGAAAAAGAAAGAACACACTTCAGAGAGGAGGTTAAAGTCTGATTTCCACCCCTCAAATGATAATACTGTGATCAAACGAGGCAGGTCTGACTGAGTTCCACTAATGAGGCTGCAATTAGAGTGTGAACAGCAGCCTTTCCTAGTGTTGCAGAAAAAAAAAATCAGTGGTTAACCTCCATCTGAGGTATGGCCTTTCATTTGCTGGAGGTGTTACTTCAAGAGAAGTCATACGACATAGATATATTGCGTTGAAAGATGTTTCTCCATCATCTCTCATTGACTCCCAACACAGCTGTCACCACGGTTTGGCCCCAAAGTGTGATTCAGTGACATAATGACACTTCATTCTGCTTAGAAGAAGATGATCTTATGCTGTGTTTTCTTCTACTTCACCACCAAATAATACATGTAGTTTCCATCATGACTTACGAGTCTCTTCTGGTTCAAGACTTGCTCTATCAGGGAGGGTCTGGCCGGCCGGTCCCCCATGGCACCCAGACGCTGTTTGTTCACAGACACCGGCCTCTCCTCTGAGTTTTCCTGATTAACACACACACACGCACAGAAAAAGGCATAAACAAGCAATTAACTGGGGGGGGGAGTTGTGTTTGTTTTGTGGTTCAGTGAAGTCTGGAGAAAGAAGGGGCAGGGAGCCACATTAGCCAATAAGTTCAGCCCCTTGTCACAACCCTCCAAATTCCTTTCTACCCAGTCATCTGCATGTAGACAGGGGCTGTTAAAGGGTTGATCTCGAACGCATCATGACTGATTCAGATGAATGCCTCAGAGTACGAGTGTCTCCATGAAGCTCAATCTTACATCGAGTTTGCCACTGGACATGGCCTGGTCGCTCTTCTTCTTCTTGTACTTGTCTTTGTACATCTTGTTGCGGTGCTTTTTGCACATCCAGGGCTTCCTCTGCTTGGCCACCTGTGTCGAGGTCTCCGTGCACCCCTCATAGGTGCACTGTTTGGGAGCGTTGTCGCCCTCCGAGGTCTCCTCGTCGTTGAGCTCCTCCGGGCTGGCGGCGCCGTCTCTGGGATCCGAGGTGTCCAGGACGTCGCTCTCCTCGTCCGGGTCGTCCGCGTCGTACGAGGAGGCGTTGTGGTCCGGTTCGTGCGGCGTCGTCACATTCCTGCTGTCGACCACACCGCTCTTACTCACGTAGTACCTTTGTCCGTCTTTAGTGAGCAGGAGGGTCGAGTCTTTGTCTTTGCTCGCCGACGCCGAGTTGTCATCTTCGCTCATGGTTGCGGTGTAGCAGCGACAAGCTAGTGAGGCTAGCTAGCTAGCTAGCATCCCCTTTCGCAGTCAGCTCACGTAAGCAAGCTCAGTTAGCTAACACGGCTACGAGCTCACATTCGCCCAGTCACTTTCTTCTAGTGAATGCGGTTTGTAATAAATATGAATAAATGAAGAAACCAAGAAGTGGGATATAAATCTAAGGATTTTTCAGCCGGCTACAGTGATACTTCCATGGGTCTGCTGTAGCCTGACACTGCTCGCCTTTCGCACGACGGCTGAAGTTGACATCCGACTCGCAGCTTCTCCAGCTTCTTGGAATTTACCGGTCCACCTTAAAAGTGTCATACTGCCTGTAGATGACGCTGTTCAGTCATGTTCAAGCCGGTTCATGGACTGGAAGTAATACATATGGGGAATATGAAATGAGAATGATTAACACAATGAAACGGCCTATAATTGGTTTACAATCCTAAATTTGGATAATTATAGCTTGAGCATTTTTTGTTATTTGTTATTGTATTTTAAAGAATCTTTAGCCTCTCTGGAATGATGTGGTCCAGATTTGACTAGGTCAGTATAGTGTTTTGTTGTTGTTTTTTTGCATTTTCAAAAATAGAATAAAGGTTTATAGGTGAATATGAGGTAAATGTTACAGTGTTGAGACTGAAAATCAGTTTACTATGAGCAAGGACAACATTTAGGATTGTAAACCAATTATAGACCGTTTCTCTGTGTTATTCATTTTCATTTCACCGTCCCCATATGTTTTAGTTTCAGTCCGTGAACCGACTTGAACACGACTGAACAGCGCCATCTACAGGCGGTTTGCCACTTTTAAGGTGGACTGGAAAATGTCAATTTAAACCGTCGTGCCATTCGCTATATTTCAATAACAGAGATGTTCTTCTTCGCCGCTTTGTTTATATGTGTTAGAACGACACCTAGTGGACAAAATATCAAATGCTCCTTTAAGACTTTAATATTATATTATATTATCTTATATTCCAAATCAAATTCCTTGTTTGTGTACACATACTTGGCCAATAAAGATGATTCTGATTAGATTAGATTAGATTAGATTAGATTAGATTTTATCCTAAAATTAAACATTGTAATTTTTACTCATTCATTCATTTGCAATCGGATAAAAACAAGCACTGATTCTGATCAATAACATCCTGAATATAATATATAAATTCTTAGAAATATATGTATAATTTTCTTTTAATTGTACATTTGCTACTTAAGTACAATTTTTGCCGTAGAATTACTCGCTACAGAAGTACATTCATTATCGGATACTTTTTTACTAAAGTAACATTTGTATGAGTGACTCACTTTTACCAAAGTAATATTTTATCGCAATAGCTTTACTTTTACTGTAAAAATACTATTAAATTATATTATATTATGGGTTGGTTATATCGGTATAAATTTGGTATAAATTATGGCTGATGAATGGAGCTAATAAAATGAAGCCATTTCACTTTCATTGACAAGTGAAGTAACCACACATTTTTGCAATCCGTCAATAAAAAGAGAGAAGAAGAAGAAAAAGAAGGCTGTTGGGCTAATGATGTTAATCTGCTGCAATGCTGTAAAAATCTATACTGTGCATATCTTCTTATATCATATTATATTACATGATATTGATGAGTTTTAATTATTGCTACTATTTACCAATAGTCAATACCAACTGGCTGTTAAGGCCTGTGGTCAAATGTCCTGCTTGTCCTTCCGGCTCAAACTGACAGTGGCCTCTGCTGAAAGGACACTAAACTGACAGTATGATTTTCCAAAAGTGCAACATCAGAGAGAGCTGAAAGAAAGATGGACAGCTCTTGTGGAGGCAGAGATACTTTGCAGGTACCAAAGTGTCACCAGAAAATGTTCGTCCCCACTTGGTATAGTGTTCCTGTAGGTAAGAATAGCAATAAAGTGTCAAGGTTCTGGGAACATGGCTGGGGAGATCATAGGCAGACTGCAGAGACAGCTGTCTGAAGCTGGTATTTGCTGTGCAACAGGCAGAAAGGGGTGACGCACTCAGTTCCTTATATTCTTTTTTTCATTAAACCTGCATACTCTCCCTCAGAAGGGGATATAGGACACAGGGGGAAGGAACATTTTAATTACCTATCTGTTTTTAAAACGTCCAACTTAAGTCTTAAATTTCTCACTGTTTATCTAATAATCTAATAGTTTTCTTATGTAATTGTGGTGACGCTGTAATCAATTTGCACAGCCAAACTGTGAAGCTCACTTTAGTCCAATACACCACCTGTACGCCGAATTTCGAAATTTTGGATCCCACGCCTCTGGCCTCAACTGTTGTGGGAATTCATGAGAACATCAAGTGCCTCTCTAGTCGAGTGCCACCCAAGCAGATAACAGTTAACAACAGCACCCAAAAAAAGTCTCAGTGGGATGATGTGCACTTAATTTGAAAACTGTATCAAGCATCTAAACCAGTGATCCATTCATGCAGGAGGAAATCCGTTAAACTGAAGTTTTAACATCACTAATTAAACCCATTGAATTCCATTAAAGCTCTACAGAAGTCACGGACAATTTGTGTTTGAAACATTTTTTTAATTTGTACTTTTATTATTGATAGACCATTGTTGAACAGAGGTACAGGTATCGGTATTGCAACGGATTGTAACACTGTGGCGCAGCTGTGAGAGACACTTTGGTAAACCACATGTGCTGGAGAGTGTGGGTTTCAACAACACAACGAAGTTGCGCTGATCCGGTTGTTTTTTTTTTTTTGCGGCACATTACTGTCTATGTGTGATGACGGGAGTAAATACAGACACGTACAGACATGTGTGACGACTGCAGGGAGATCATCCGCTTTTTAAAAAAAAAAATGACAATCGCTCTGCATTTCTGTCACTCATCCGGCTTCTCCTCACTTTTTTTATCGTACATCAGTTACTGGAAATCCCTTTTTAAGGAAGTGACATCATTCCCAGTGTCTGACCGGAAGCAAAGACTTCCTTCTTCTTGATTTGACTGCTTGTAGATCCATCCATGTGGCACAACATCAGGTCTAAATAGTTTTCTGTTTCACTCCGAACTGATGATCTCCTCTAGATTTTTTTTTTTTATGGTACACATGTATGTTTTTTTTTTAGTTTTTTTTTTACAGTTCTCATAGACTTACTACTAGTAAAGAAATATACTGTATTGTGAACTATCAAAATAAATAAAATTATGTTATTTACATAACATATAAACAATACTTCATCACGAAACTGTTTTTTTTTCTTTATTATAAGAATAGGCTACTGTATGTCTGTCATGCTTTCATCTGAACAAATGAAGCCATGAATGAGGTTGTACAGAGCTGAAATAAATCCTCCTCCGCCGTCTTTCCAAGAGTGCTGCTGGTTCTCCGTCATCCGTACCGTCCGTTCTCTCGGAACCTGTTTGACTGCATCTCGACGGCAGTACTTTGTGCAAATAGGCAGCCCTCATAGACCGTGAACCGTGTACAAATGCCACCTCCTGGGCCACGACAATCATACCTTTCTTTACTGCTGGAATATGTGTATGAAATGTGTCTTTTTAAGTGTTGGAAAGAAAAAATGTAAACAAGGCTTCCCATGTGTACACGAGCGCCACAAAAGATCGAGAATAATATGACATCGATGCGGAATGATTGTGGAAAATGTGTGCACCGAGGAGAGAATTTGTTCAAAATGTTGAGTCTGCTACACAAAGCACAAAGCACCCGAATGCCGCTGCTTAAAATTTGTGTCGTGAATGAAGCGATTAACAAAATTGCGAGGTGGAAATCGAATGCACCATTGTTGTCTTAATAGCAGTCCTTGTAAAATGTAAACTGTAATACTGCAATCCAACATTACAGGAAGGCAACGCCAAAACTGCGAGGAGCGCAGAATTCAAGCACAAGTGCTGTCGTCTTTGTCATTTGTCTTCTGTCGATGAACCCTGTTTCAAAACACATTTGTAAAAACGCCTTTCGCACAATAACGCCGTTCTGCGGTATCCTACTTCAACATTTTCTGAGCTCTACTTCTACACAGTTTTCATTACTTTCCTTTTCCGGCAAGCTCCAAGGACAAGTCAAAACAGGGTTCTCCTTTGTGAAAAAAGGGAAATACATGTAAAAAAAATGCAGTGAATAAAGAATGAATAAATAAGGTTCAATAAAACATGAACATTGGTCCATATTCTCATATTGCCTTTACGAGCTGCTCCACCACTCGGAAGTTTTCCATGTTGAGCCCAGATCATCACTGAAGGGTAGCTGGCGCTGGCGCCCCTTTGGCGCTCCTTGAGCTCCGTAACATGTGCTCAGATGAGAGAATGTTAAAAAAGAAATAAATGAAGTCTTTTCCCCCTTTTCCTCGTGATCTCTTTTTGCATTTATAGTCCTTTCACAACCTCTTTTTTTTTATTAAATTTTTTTTTAACTCTATCCACCCATAGATTGATCTCTCCACCGGGATTTGGAAAGATGGATTCAGGAAAAGCTAAAAGTTCTCTCTGATTTTTTCCCCCCATAACAGTTCACCCCTGGCCCCGAATGAGAGGCTGTGGGGAAGCTGATGTCTCCTCTTCCTCCTCCTCCATATAGAGGGAGGAGCTGGATGAGGATTTTCTTTCCCTCCTCGCTGCTTCCTCCCCTCCTCCCCCTCCGCCCCCCCTCTAGAAGGG
>OMLP01013323.1:15135-27471 GCA_900302685.1 Spondyliosoma cantharus | reverse complement strand
CCCCCCTCTAGAAGGGCGAGCTGGGGGAGCAGGTGTTACTGGCTGAGCTGATGGAGATGTCATCAGAGTCAGATGGGAGGCTGGGGTTCGGGGAAGGGTCAGAGCAAGCGTCAGAGGTCAGAGAGGGAGGGGCCACGGGCAGGCACCTGGGAGGCTCCGCCCGTAGTGTTTTCGTCGTTGATGTTGTTACTGTTGTCACCGTCGCTGGCATCATCTGCAAAGGCAGCGGCTTCACATCCGGGTGGCATCCTCGTCTGAGAACCTGCCCCTCCTTATCAAGAGAGGTGGCCTGAAACAGGGAGAGACGGGAACATTACGGTTAGATCCTCTAACACATAGCTCCAGCAGCAGTGAGCACGATTGAATATGGAGGACCAGGAGAGCCTTGCACATGCTCATGAAGTTATTCATTGACGTGTTTAATTGGACATTCAGTAGAGGGATTAACAAAAGTCAAAATTGTAATTAAATCATTCACCATCGCACTATTTTGTTAAACATTTATTATTCTTTTGTTTCTGCGTCCATTGTCCTATCAAGTTATTTCGCTGTCATTTTCATGGCAGTGTGATGTAACTTGAAAGAACTGAAAGAAAAAAGTGAAATATTCTATTTGAAAAGTTCAATCCATAACTTATATAATTCAACCTTGCTCTGCTCACAAAACGTTACGATGAGTTAGGTTACGATGAGTTAGGTTACGATGAGTTAGGTTACGATGAGTTAAGTTACGATAGGTTTCACTGTATATTCCTGTTGATTTACATTGCATTAAGCTAAATTATGTTGACTTACATTAAGTTCCTTCTGTTCCACTATGCTGAGTTACGTTACACTGAGGTATGTTATACTGAGTTACATTATATTCCGCTCTATTATGATGACTTTCATTATGTTGATTTATGTTCCTTCCATGCCATTATGTCGAGTTATGTTATGTTGAGCCACGCTATTCTGAATTAGGTTATGATGAGTTGCATTGTGCTTACACTTAGTTAGCATTATGTTGAGTTACATTATATTCCGTTCCATTATGATGAGTTATGTTAAGCTGAGCTACGCTACTGTTACGCTATGTTGTGCTACGTGACGTTGATTTACGTTATGTTGACTTAATCACATTACGTCACATTAAGTTACATTATGTTGAGTTACATTACATTAAGGGTTACAAAACGTAACGTACAAAACGTTTTGCTCCATTCAGTTATTTTGAGTTGAGCTGCATTGCGTTACGTTATGTTAAGCTACATTCTTACGTTTCATTAGATAGATATTGCTCTGTATCTGGCATTACTAACAGTCAGTTCACTTACGTTATCATAACTAAAGACAATCTTTGGAAATGTAGGTAAGGCCATTGTGCACCATTATGCTGTAATTGCCACTAGTTCCCGATTGGCCGCTGTGGTAACTACCTAGCATATTGAGGGTGGCTCACGATGCCTTAAAACCTGTGGCCCTCAATAGCCAATAGTTAGTTCTATACTGTGGCAGTCTAGTTTGTAAGCCAAATGTTGCCAATATAAGGTCCATGGAGCCTCAATATAATCACAATGGATAGATGATTGAATAGAAAACCAATGCAAAACAAAAAACATGCTCATAAAAATCCATTATAGTAGATTCTAATTTCTATTTCTATGTTGTTATATTAATCTATAAATGAGTTACAATGTTATTTTAATATTAATGAATCTATCTTTATATATATATATATATATATATATATATATATATATATAAATTGCATCATTTTGGTTTTATTTACAATCTCTTTTTGATGCTAAATTAGTCCATTCAATTGTTGTGCTACGTATGCATTCATTTGTTATTAATTTATTCAAGTCTGTTACTGATTTTCTCTCGTCAGTGTGCAATTCTTCAAAATATCACCCAGTGAATTTCAAACGCTAAACATTTGTGAGCATGCAACTCTGGGTCCTCCATAAATCAGGTGCGGATAAAGTCACACAACAGGAGTTGGCAAGTGGGAGCTCAATAGGCCCAGTGTTAATGGGAGGCAGCCAGGCGGGGAGCATGACATCAATCAAAAAAAACACTGAGAACGACTGCAAAAAGCAAGGGGACGGAGTTTTTTCTTTGCAAGGCAGCATTCACAAAGAAATGGTTCAAACAAAAAGTGACATACGCAACATCAATTTGTTTACTTTGCTATGATGGAAATTGTTTTTTTTAGCGCGTTCACACAGAAACATTAAGGAGAAACATTCACTTGCAGTTCCTTAGTCACACACCAGAAGTCCACTGAGACACTGATATATAGTAACATAACATCAAGGACAAGGATAGATGACAACAATGCATATTCTGTGCAGGATATGCATTTACAGCGAGCGAGGGATGAAAGGAAAGGAGCAAAAAAGCCAAGCACAAACAGCGGGGACGACATGAAGCTGTCAAAGCAGCACAGCAGCAGCCAGTCAGCAGGGCTCTGCATGCCGGGAGGAGGAGGACATCAATTTCAGAGACACTATTTCGGTTTGTAATGATTTTCTCGCTGTTTTTTTTCTTTTTGACCGTCCACCCGGTCGCGTCTCTATGGAAACCTGGCGTACCTTATCCAGTACATGGCCGGGTGCTGGTAGAAATCCAACGACCCAGATCGCTGCATAGAAAAGCTGTCATCCAGCTGAACACAAAGAGAAACCAGCACAGTCAAACACCAGTTCACTCGAAAAACAGGACACACTTCACTCAGAAAGTCTAACTGCAGACCTTTGCATGAACCAGTGATAACTACGTCTTTAGATGAAGCTAACAATCCATCAGAGCAGTTGGTCTATGGGTACTGTAGTTTCTACTGGCTGTGACTTACAGAAATGACTGACACTCCTGCAGTGGTGTCGCTGACCTTCGGATTGGTGTTGAAGTGCTTCTTTATCTTCCCTGCTACTGATAGCTGATGATCGTTCTCACATAGACCTTCATCCTGCATCAAGTGAAGGAGGAGAGGACCAAAATTCAGTGTTGATGGGAAAATATTGTAACTCATCATTTGTGAGGGTAGATTGGTGTATTAGGGGGGAAACGTAGGGTGAAAAAAATGTTAAGTTGTACATTTGCGAGAATTAAACATATTGTCTAATCAAGTCTAATCGTCATAGTAAGGGCTGAATTAACGCTATACTCACAGTGACCCATGGATGCTCCAGCACCTGGAGGGCAGTGTATCTCTGATCCACCTCAACCTCCAGCATCGATCGAATCAGCTCCTTCAGCAGCAAAAAAAAATATCGGTTTAGTTTGTTTTACTGCAAGCATCTGGATCCGTTCACACTCATACAAACAGAAAGTGTACATAGATGTTCACCTTGGCCGTCTCCGACACGTTGTCCCAGTATGGTAGAGGGAATTCTAGCTGTCCCATTAGTATCTGATCGAAAAGTACTTCTTGATCGTCACTGCTCCTGCAATGAAAAAAGGAAATACTGTCATGAGTCTAAAAACACAACTCTTATTATCTCAAGAAAACGTTAACACAGGTGAAATTTCACTTGGCGGAGCCGCTCTCTTACCCTCTAAAGGGTGGGAAACCACACAGCAGGATGTAGGTGATGACTCCAGCTGCCCAGATGTCCACCTTAAGGCCATACCTGCAACGAGACAAAGAAATATGATGACTTTATGGCAAAACAGTGCAATAAGAAATACAATAGATTCTTCTCCTGTGCCCTCTGTTCTGCTTGGAGGCTCTTACCCTGTTTCTGCAATGATTTCAGGTGCTACATATGTCGGGGTCCCGCACACAGTGTAGAGGGGTCCGTCCACCACAGTCGCCAAACCAAAGTCTCCCAGTTTCAGGCTTTTGCTTCCGTCTGCATGCTCATACACCTGAGGACATCGAAGAAATGCTGTTAAAAGGGGGATCTTAAATGGCTCGCAATGAGATGGGTATGATCCCGACTGTGGGGCATAACGACTCCTCTTTCTGCAGCTGCATTCATGGTACTCCACAGTGTTCCAGTACATTTTTATATTCTTTAAGTGATTGTGCGATCTTTCAAAATATTTGCTTCCTTCTCAGTGTCCCCAGGTCAAATTCTACGGGGGCATTCGGGCGTATCAATGTGCATTGCTGTCTCCTTTAGTGCCACTGGGGGACACCAAAGTCTTGAAATGCTCAAATCCTACACATGGTGGCTTTGAACCCACTGTTGCCCTCAGCTCTAGGGAGCATTTCAGCATCATCAGCTTAGCTCATTGTTTGGGATTTGTGCCCCTCCACTTTGTTTTTACTCACTCTCATAGTGCAGTTTTTTAGGAAACAGTTCAATCAGCCCACCTACACTATATGTCCAGCACCAAACGACAGACGAATATAGCAACGAGCTAGTAAACACAGTTAGCTAGCATGCAGCTTGAGTTAGCCTGCATCTAATTTTCTTCGGTTATCCCTGGGTGGGTAGAAGAAGAAGAAAAAAACACAACACATTGACTCACTGAGCAGTTTAAAAGCCAGATATGTAGCTCAGGGGGTGGTGGAGACCAAAGATTGAGCTAAAAGGAGAGTATTGACCTTGTATTCACAAGGCTAGCTCAGGCTTAAGATAGCATGTCCTAAACTAGCTTGTTGTGGTGCTCCCAAGTGAACTAAAACATGCTGTAAAGCTACATAAAGTCCTCTTGTTGGAGCATAGCATAGTGTCGAGCATCCACCTGCTACTCGTATTTTACCGCTTAACGATCAAGAAAAGGACAACTTTGTGAAGCTAAGAGCCAGCACTCAGACGTGTAGCATTTCACTTTGGGTGGCCCACTGAGCCTCAGCACATAATTGAAACTGTTCTACAGCCAAGAAGTGGAGACATAAGAAAATAAGCTATGACCCCATCTTATGTCAGCAGGGATGAATGTGGCTACAGAGGTCCACTCAACTAGCTTCGAAGTGGAGCATTTTTTAAAGTCTGGCTCGAACATCACTCGCAATGAGTGACTCGGGGTGGTAGAGAGCGGGCAAAGGAGGGGATGAATGACAGCTGTTGAGGCGAAAAAGGGAGGAGAAGAAGACTAGGAGGTCGACAGAAGGGAGAAGGAGGGAGAGAAGGCACAAACGAGGGAGGCTGGAGAAGGAATGTGCGGGAGGTGTGAGGGCAGCAGGGATGAGTCATCTCATCTCCAGAGTGAGTGATATTACTTCACCGTTCATTGAGAAAGGAGGGAGGATATACTGCGGCAAAGTTATATGACCGCTCGCCACGTGCGTGAGCCCTGTGTGTGAACTCACCAGCAGGTTTTCTGGTTTGATGTCTCTGTGCACTATGTTGAGGCTGTGGAGGTATTTGATGGCGTTGGCCAGATTGTAGAGCATGCCGCTGGCGTCTCTCTCCGTGTATCTGTTGGCAGAGGTGATGGCATCGAACAGATCTCCCCCCTGTGGACAAATCACAGTGGACGGACAGGCCGGTTGTCAGTATCGGGGACAATGTCACGGGAGCTATTTGCTTGGCGTTTTCGCACACAGGACAAGACAGATTCGCTTCCAAGTGTCGCAGTTGCTCATCTTTTCTGCCGAGACTTCTACGGCCAGAGAGTTTGATTTCCAGATATTTCCCTTCCATTCTAACTTCCCCTTCCCCTTTAACTCACCTCCCTGTTTGTCTCAGTTTCTCATATTTTTCACTCTATATGAATCTCACCCACGTCTTCTCTCTCTCTCTCTCTTATCCTCTCTGTGTCTCTCTCCCTGAGTGGACTAAGTGGAACAGAGGCTTAAAATAGGGCTGAATCTTTCTCTCTCTCTCTGTCTAAGATACAGCGTCAGGGTCCGACCTGCACAGCAACAGTTATTTAAACATGGGAGCTGTCAAATTTCAACAGCTCAGCCTCTAACTAATGCATCTGCACTTCTCTATCCACACTATGTGGCCGAAAGTATGCATACATTACAGTTAAGAATGTTCTGACATCACTGCAAAAGCATTAATCCCAATGTGCTCCGATGACCTATTCGGTCCACTGGCCGCCAATAAAATCCTTGCTTTTTCGATTTCCCGCAAACATATCATGTTCATATTAGATGTACATGAGCCCACCTTCATGTCGGTGGGTGAAGGGGAAGGGGTCGGCATTAAAACTAGGCAAGCCTGAGTTTTTGGTCGAACAACCGCACATTTTCAATCAGGCATCCATACTTTTCAGAATACGACATTTTTGATGAGAGGTCAGTGTATTTCCGGCAATGTTTTTGGCGAACAGAAACGGATTTTTTTGATGAAACAGTGGGACGTTTCCAGCCAGTCTGTGGCAACAATTCAGGTGTTTTTTTTAAGCCAAAACAAGTGTTTTTTTGTTCCTAAACCTAACGAGACCATAAGCACGGCGTCGTCGCTACATAAAACTGAAAACTGAACCTAAAGAAACATAAAGTTGCCTCATAAAGAAGTATGAAAGTTTCAGCTTCATCTTTTGATTTGCAGAAAACGTGTACTGCCAAAATCGCATTCTGGCGATCGGGTTGAACATCCTCCGCTCTTCTTTGGAGGCTTTTCGCAAGAGTTTTTAAACCTGGCTGGATTTAAGGCTCCTTCACAAGCCAGCTTAGTTCTTCCCCGCTATCTTGGAAGAAAAAAATACATCTTTTTGGGCCTCACTTTGTCACACCGAAAACAAAAAAATGTTGCTCATTTTCCCATTAACTGAAAGGGACCTCACCCAAAAACAGCACCTGGCAAAAGGACACAGAAACTATGTGTGTACGCCATACTTTTGGCTATAACTTACACCATCTCTCTCCCTCTCTTACCCTTTCAATCCCCTCCGATGCACCCATCTGTCTCTCCCTCTCTCAGTCCCCGTCATCCTTAAAGTGACTCTTCTCAAACTCATTCATCTGCAGCCTCCACTCGATCCCCCCCTTGGACGCGCTCACACGTGCACGCGTTTTTTCTCCCACAGATTGCCTCTCATCTATATTCTGTAGTACTCTACGCCACGACGCGAACAGATGGATCACATTTCTGGCTCCTGAATTATGCACAAACATTTCCCGACTCAGAGAGCAGGGGGGGAATAAAGAATGTGAACACACGAGCGCTTGGGGCCACAGACCGATTCTCTTGGCCCCGTACTGTGACTGGTTGGACTTCATCGTTTGCTTCCCCCAGTCCGTCTCCGTCACTGTTTCTGCCTCTCTGCACCAAATTTGGAGATAATGATCGCCAACACAGTACATAAAGGACACATACATGACCTTAGTTTGGCCAAATATCCCAGTATTTGTCCACAGCCAGAGCAGATGACGTGGCAACACACTAAAATAAACTTGTAATCACAGTAGACAAACGCACCTTGACCAGCTCCATGACCAGGTAGAGCTCGTTGTAGGTGTCCATCTCCTCTATGAGCAGGACGATATTTGGATGTTTGACCCGGCGGAGGATGGCCACCTCGTTCTGGATCATGTGCTCCTGGAAATAAGAATTAAAGTAGAATGGAAATATGTGATTCTGGTATATACTAAGCTTATAAAAACTGAATGTAATTACTGAAAACATGTGTAGCACAGAGCTTAAAGAATAAGTTCACCCAGAAATGACAATTCACTCAATATCTACTCCACCTGCCCCATGTCGATGGAAAGTCGACATGGGGCAAAACGCTGTAGCTTGGCCGCTTCAGTGACGATTTTGTCTTAAACAAGGGTGTAAATAATGTCTTCTTCAAATCAATTTGGGATTTTAGGGCTTTCAGAGACTTGGATTTAAACGAACTGTATGTTTTGTGGACTATGAAACTTCACCTGACCTTCCATCGGCATGAGGTTGAGAAGCTATTAATGTTTGGGTGAACTTATTCCTTATTCCTTGCTTTTCTACACGAGTAGCAGTATTTCTACTTGAATACTCTTGTACAGCGCGAGCCGTTCATCGTTCGTAGTTTACCTTGCCTCTGCATTTGCCCTTGTTGATGATCTTCAGAGCGTACTCCCGTCCCGTGGAGTGTTCCACACATTCCCGGACGACCGCGAAGTTCCCGTCGCCCAGCATGCGACCCACCTTGTAGCGGTCTGATATGTAGGACGGCACAGCTGGAACCTCGTCGACTACGACCTCAGCTGCGGGGGAAGGAAGCACAAGGTTTAGAGCAGCTGAGCGGCCCGATAATGTAAACCAGTTCACACTTGTTCACTCTGTAATTTATCATAATCCATTTAATTGATATTAAACAGGACCAACAATGGGATTAACAAAAGGATTTACAGATACATAATACATTAATAGATGAGAGAAGCGAAGAAAGACACCAGAGGAAGGACATACGAATCAGAAACAGAACACAAAGACAGGCGAGGCGAGAGCGAGGCACCAAAGGTCATGAACGTGATTCAGACATGCGCAATATTTGCAAAACACGTCGCCTTCGCCTCGCTGACGGACAGACAGGACGGCCTGGTGGCGTCAACTTTTTCCTCACCTTCGGTAACACCTCCATCCCCGTCCTCCACCGAGCTGGAGACTTTAGTGGAAGACAGAGAGGCGGAAGAACCCTGGGACCCCTGCGGAGAGGGAGAGAGCAGGACGATGAGAAAAAAAGAAACAAGGGAGAAGACAACTATTCAAATCTTGCATTTCTAAACCCAGAATAGTTTGTAACAAAGCGCGATCAAACAGTCCCCACCCCCGACAACCCCGGCTGAAACAAGCGTCCAAGAATAGACGAGAGAACATTGCGAGGCTCGTCTTCATCCTCAGAACATCCTCAAGTCTGTCTCTGTTTACACGTCTGGCAAAATGAGCCAGAGCAGATTTACTTAAGCCACTGAGCCGAATATAAACCAGGTTACTTATTCAGCAGAGCACCTGGTGTGTGTCCATGTTGGGAAAGACAACTGGCATCCCAATAAGCTCTCTCCATTTTACAGGACTGTTAAGCAATTCCTATCTGATTGCGCCTCCTTGTACTACTTTTAACACGGCACAGAAAACGCAGATTTTGGGGTGACACTAATAACGTCGGATGAATGCTGGCTCGGGTGAGTAGGAGGTCATTAAGGCGAAAGAGAGAGTGGCTGAGATGTGGCGTCTGCATCTATCTGAAGACAAAAACTCATTACGCCCTCCACCTCCTAACCTTCTGTCTGGTTGTCATGGAAGCAACAAAGGGCGGGGAGCGAGGAGCTAGTCGGGACTGTAAATGAGAATCTACCCCTCTCGTGCCTCTGTCTTTTTTCCTGCGCTCCCGTCCATCTTTCCCGTTCTCCTCGCCCTCCGATTCTTTTTTTTTTTTTTTTTTTTACGACAACCGAACAATTCGATTGCGCTTCATTTGTCTCGGCGGGCACCTGTCAGGAGGGTTAGTCTCTCCATTTGTAAGATGAACATTTTTCAAGTGTTCAATATCTATCCGTCTGTCTCCCCTCTCCTTAGTCTTCCCCCTCTGCTCCAATTCCCTCCCCTGCCTCACAGTCAGCCCTGAGGACACAGCAATGTAAATTCTTTGTGGTTTCCGAGCTGCTGGACCTGCAACGACTAGCCAATTAATCATTTAGTCAGTTAAAAGAAGATTAATTAACAGTTATTTTGATAGTTGATCATTTGTTTCAGTATTTTTTTAAGCAAACAATGTCAAACATTTGCTTGTTAAATATAAGGATTTGGTGCTTTCTTTGTCATTTATGATGGGAAATGAAGAGTCTTTGGATTTTGGACTGTCGGACGTCACATTTAGTGACTCAATTAAACTTAAGAGAGACCAATTTCAAAGATCCTAAGGTGCAGCCAGCACCTCCAGGTGGACCCTATCGCAATTTCTCTAAAAAAAATATTGCCCGCTGGCCAATGTGAATTATTAATAAGTACGGTTTGAGCTGTAAATGGTCTGCACTATGCGTGTGATGCATGAGGCAGTCCCCTTGTTAATCTTGCAGAGCAGTGCCTCGGCAGCCTGCCGGTGACCACCTCTGACTAATGTCTCGCTGATGAGACATTATTTTTCCTTCGCGTCTTGTCTCAGTGCAGGTGTAGTATTTGTGACGCGCTCTCATGACGAATTCACACCACATAGTATAATTCACAAATCAATCAGTCCTGGCTCCGCGGAGGAGATGAGATCTCACACGTGTTGCTCGATTAGTGGATGCTGTCCATCCGTTGTTATTGTGATAATAACACAGGACGCACTGGCATGTGAGGAATCTTAGCAGTGCATTATTAAAGCATGTTACAAGTTTTCACAATTTAAAGGTACAATATGTAAGATTTCCAGTTGATAATATTCAAATATTTACTACATGGGAAATAATTAACAGTTATCATATATCCATATGTTGTGTTGCAGAGACATCTACTGAAGTTAACATGCTAACCAGCTAGCCACAGCCAGTCCTGGTCCAAAGCTCCTGGTCTAGCAGTATAAACATCAACACTCTGGACTGCTGCATGGCTAACAGAGCCAACTAGCTAACAATGGCCAATTCTTACATATTGCACTCAGATAGCAAAATGAAGGCTGTAGTAACAGTATTATTCTTACTATTTATTTATTTATTTGAGCCACAGGTGCTAATGATGGCCTCGGGTTTTTTAGAATGTATATAATGTTATAGTGAGTCATTGAGCCATGATTTCAAGATCAACCAAAGAATCTTTAACACAAAAATTATGAAAAACAGTTTAAAGTTCAAACTTAGAAATTCAGTAACATAAAGTTACTTGTATATTGTGTTTTAAAAAAAATCTATAAACGTCCTTAACATGGAACTTAACACGCCTCTGATTTTATAAAGTGACCTTCAACAACAGCGTAGGTCAACATCTATTCATTAACAATATTAATGAGGTAATACTCAATACAAACTCAGAATTTTTTTTTTTCTATAATTGAATAAACAAGCTGTTCTCAGAGGAAAATAAGGTCCCCTGAAACACTGTCTGAAGCTAGAAAGGTGGCCGCCACATATAAACAAACACTATGGAATTGTGTTGTCCTTTAAGGTCTATTAAGGTTTGTTTATTCAGTCATGAAAACAAAGACAGTTTGTTTATTTAGTTTGTGTAGGCATAAAAAAAAAATCATTCACTGATTCTTCCCTTTTTTTTTTTGTTTCTGGTTAACATTTTTCCCACTAAAACTACATAGTGCACCTTTAAAGGCTGCATTACAGGAAAACTGATGTCATTTTCTGAACCTACCAGACTGTTCTACTTTTGTTCTAACACTTGCCTTAACCCACTTGAGTCATTAGATCCACATTACTAATGATTATTTACCAAAAATCTTCTTGTGAAAGTAACTATAGTCTAGTCACCCTACCGATATTGTGGCAAGATCAACATAGAGGCCTTTGGTCAAATATAATGTGATATTTATGTTGTGGCCACATCCTAGCATTTATGAAGTGCTTTTGAGTAGAAAATTCATATTGTGTATTGCAGTATGGCCTAAAGATATACCGATATCATTTAATGACCACGCCTAGCGACGACAGTGTTCCATAACTTGGCTATCAGTTCCTTCACCCTGGCCTCAAGACTGGGACACGGCCTGGAGAGCTTTCTGTCCTGGCAGAGAGGGTAAAAAGCCAACCCATCGCATTAGATCTGAAAACTATTTACAGAGCGACGCGGCGCTGTATCTGCGCCCGCGTAGCTGTCAGCTCTTTTTTTACTCATCTCTGCTGCTGTGACCTAAAAGCCAGCCAGGTGAACGTAGCCGTGAGTCAGACCGCACTCTGGTTTTACGTAATGTTGTTTTGGTCGGGGCACTCATCCCGGAACAAGAAAACCCACTTCATGCCTGTAAAGCTTGATGACCCTCCTGCGCTCTATCTGCACAACATCCCTCCTTCCGCTCTTTTATTTTCCTCGTCCCCGACTCTTGCCCTCATGTCCCATTCAGCCCCCCCTGCTTTCTCGTTTTGAACTCCTATCTCTCTCTCTTCCTGCCACTGAGGGAAACAAAATACTGTTGCTGTGGAAACAGCTCGTGGAGAGGAGAGAGGAGAGGAGAGGAGAGGAGAGGAGAGGAGAGAGGCAAGCTTATGAGACATCCAGAGTGGAGACAGAAGCCTATATATGGCCATTTCCTGTCTGCGGGCTGGGAGGCCGGGGCTCAACCCTTCTATGAACACTGCGTCTGTCTTTCCTGTGCGACTACGAGACAAATGGAGTGACAGACAGACAGAGTGAGGCGGAGAGAGAAAGACGTACGCGAGTCTGGTCCGCCTGATATTGATCATTAGATTTGGCAGCAGCTGTCTTGTTATTGTTAGCCCGTCCAGCTTTTTGTCCCTCCTGTTGCACAACAACACACAGCACACACACACACACGCACGCACGCACAGCTTCATTTGTCAGTCCTCTGCTGCAGTTCTGG
>OMLP01013323.1:0-11433 GCA_900302685.1 Spondyliosoma cantharus | reverse complement strand
GGGGGGGGGGTGGTGACAGAGAAATTAGAAACTGTCAGGGCGGGAAGGGACAGAGGGAGAGTCCCTAACAGGGCGGTGAGAGAGAGAGCAGTTAAGAAGTGGAGGAGAGAAATTACATCGTCGTACAGCTGGAGGAGCGTGGAGCTGCAGGGTGGAGAGGAGAGATAATAGGGCTGCGAGGCTTCCTCCCTTCCCCTCCGAGCCAAGCTGTTGCAAGGCTTAGCGCGGAGTGTCAGCCGGCACAAAGAGCAGAATAATCTCTCGTCGAGAAACACTCTGCAAAAACCCGCCGCCGAGGTCAGAGCCGCGCTACAAATCTAATTTGCGAAGGCTAATGTTTGATGAGGAAAGTGGACGGAGGCAAGAAGACAGGCGGCGTGGTTACATTTCCCTCCCTTTCCCTCATTACATCTGGTTAGCCCTGCTTCACCCCCCCACCCCTGACTTTTTCGGGGGCTCTCTCTCTCTGACACCTTGGAAATTATCTGGGAGGGAGAGAGGAGAGCGACGGAACACCAAGCGCTGTAATTGTCCGCCTCAAACGCCTTGCATATATTCATTCAGAGAGAAGTAGGCAAGAACAGGGAGATTTTGTAAATGTGTGCACTCGTCCAACCTCTTTCCCTTCTCGACGCTGGAATCTGCGCTGACCCACTTTTTCCATTGTACAGATGATTGTGGAAGCTCCGACGCACCTTGTTCTGTTCTCTGCAGCTACAGCCCCAAATGTGATCTGTTCTCGCTGCTCCACCCGACCTTTATATCACGTCGATATAACCCCATCGCTGATGGACTCAAAAAGCCTGAGGGGCCAGACTTTCTATTGTCCATCAATTCTTCCCTGGCACAATGAATGTATCGGGGTTGAAGCTATGCCGAGCCCTGGAGATGAATTCTTTATGATGGCTGCTTTTAGCATATGGAGTCATTCATGCATGCGCAGAAACGACGCAACCAACCATTTTATTTGTGTCCTATTGAAAAGCTATTGACTACAACCAGCACTCTTGCCTCTAAGTCCTGAAACATACCTTTGCGCCTGCGGCAATAAATAGCTCAACAATTACCAAATGGATCATAGCTGCACCCCTGCTGTCAGGCGCAGTGGAGTTGACAACTGAGCGCGTGCGAGCGTTTGTTTACGAGCAAGAAGGAGCTCAATCAGCAGCGGGCTTACGGAGCTTCCTGCAAATTAAAGAGCCGCTGAGAGGAAACAGGCCCTGATTAGGATTGAGGCTTAATATTAAAAGCTCGCCATCATTGCTGTCAAGGGCTGGATTAACGAATACTTTGATGTTTGAACGCACACACTCGAGACATCCATGCACACACACACACACACACACACACACACACACACACACACACACATACACACACACGACACCCTGTATATGAACTCTCTATGTTGGAGTTTTTTCTTCTTCTTTCCGTTTTGAGTTGCATGCTCCCTCTCTGCACAGTTTTCTCTACAGTTGCTACCAGCTTTACAGTGTTACACAGTGCGTTTGCATCTCAGATCCTTTTTCTCCCATTAGCTACAGAAAAAAACAGACGATGACTCTCAAGTTTACGTGTTTGCACTTGGATTATTTTTTTTAACCCAGGGCCAATGACAGAATACGTGATAAGACGAAACCAATGGCTGAAGTAATGAGATTAACTAGTATAAAATGTGTTTCTAAATTCTTTTTCACAAAATATATATACATATATAAAAAAAAAACAGTGATCCTAGATCAGCCATTGGATTGGGAGGATGGAAAACAATTTTTTTCCAGAACAAAACCAGACGTGAAGACTTGAAGCTCGGAGCGGGGCTGCTCACAAAAGCCGTCAGTCTCGTCTTTAGGTCAGATATTGCACAAATTACTGACTCGCAGACCTCTGAATGTCAGCGGCAGCATCATTCATTGTTTATCCGCCAAAGGCAGATCGAGTTCTTCACGAGGACCAAAGAACTTACGGGTCAGAATATGTGGGGAAGCGACAGAAAATCAGCATGAAAGGAGGCCTGGGAAAAAAAACTATGAACACTGGATAAGAGTTGTCACATTTAGAGGATCCTAACGTGAGCCCGCCATTCTTGGAATCGCAGAGCAGCACTGCGCGAGGTCAAAGGTCAACACCTCAACGCGCCCCCCCCCTTCTGAGACACTAAAGATGTCGGGGATGCTGCGGTTTTCTAAGATGTGGTCGGCCTGTGCTCGGGCACGGCTTTGTCCTTTTCCTGAGAACATAAAAGGAGTGTGTTATAGATCGCTAAATGTTATAGCTGACTGTGTTGGTGTGTTGGTGTGTGTGTGTGTGAGTGTGTGTTTGTGTTGCGAGTGTGTTCGCGCATTCTCGTCTTACCCGGCGTTGGCTGATGCTGCCTGGGCTGGTCGGGGAGGGGCTGGGAGATTTTCCCGAATGAGGAGTGGACAGCTGACTGGCCGGCGTCCCGTTCACTGGAGGGGGGAGAAAAAAGGAGAAAAATGGAGCAATGGAGGATGAGGCCGAGACGGAGAGAGGCACGTTGAAACAGATGATGCTGTAAGAGCCATTATATTTTTGAGCGTCTAGCAGCGGCCCACACTTTCCGCCCTCAGCATCCATCCATTCACATGAATGAGGCAGAAGAGGAGGAGGAGGACAGGAGGGGGAAGACAAGAGCAGTGAAGTCAACACTGCTCTTTTTTTCATTTTTTTACACACCAGCCAAAATACAAATCCCGTGGCTCCAACTCTCCCTCGTTTCCCAAGACCCGTTAAAAACAAAACGTGCGCAGAATAATCGCGGCACGTTTCCTGGCTTGCAAGCGCGAGGCCGGGAGTCACAATACATCATCAGACTGTCCTCATTTTTTTTTCGACCAGATCCTTCACTTGTGACCTCAGCTCGGTCTACTTTCCCCAGCTGCAGCACAGCACAGCACAGCACAGCACAGCACAGCACAGCGGCGTCACCTCATTAAACAAGAACATTGGATTAATCAACACTGCGCCCGGATCTTGTGTGCGGTCGAGCAAAAGCCAGACTCGACAACAACAGCCTCGCGGCATCATTAACCTGCACGGAAGAACACACCAGCCCTGCCCGTCTGAAAAGATGACTTATTGTCTCTTGGCAACAACACACCGACTCACCTCGAGTCAACTCTCAGCTGCCCAAACTGACCCACTGATCCGCAAATCAGGGCTGCAAATAATGATTATTTTCAATCTTGGCTCGTCTTGATTAATTGATTTGTTGTTTTGGTCCATCAAATGGTGAAACATGTCAATCGGCTCAAGATGACGCCCTCAAATGTCTTGTTTTGAACACAAGCCGAAGATTGCTGTCAGTTTGCTGTCGTAGAGGAGTGAAGGAAACTGGAAATAGTCACATTTCAGAAACTGGAATCAGAAAATGTGGACTTTTTTTTATGTTTGTTCACACGCTACAGTGAGTCCAACTGGAGGTAATATGTCATTTTTGGGTGGGGGGTGGGAGGCTACTGGTGCCTTCAGAAGGCTGATCAGGAGCTCTAGAAATCATCTTAGATAATCTGAGTGGCTGAACTTGAACTTGTTAAGCACATTTTATGATTTTAAAGGTGGTTCCAGGTATTTAATGTGACTTTTCCATAGTTTTCTTAATAGAAAAAAATAAAATCAATAAAAACATCACAAGAATTATGATTTTTCTGCAGTTTTCCAGCCTTTCTTCCATCATGATATCATCAATAACTGCCATTTCCGCCCCTTTTTGTTATTGCCTCTTCGTGTAATTACATTTTCACAGACAAGAGAAACCTGTGGGAGCGACGTGGTCCAACATTCACCGCGCAATGTTTATTCCCCTGCCAAGATCAAAGAACTTTCTGAATTATTCAAGACAAAAGGAGGAAAAAAAGCCCACAGCGGACTGAAATGGCACCGGCTGCCTCTGCACTAGACGATTATTCGTAATTCTCCAAACCCACCATGAAAAAGATGAAATTAAAGACAGGGGCTTTTGTTTGAGCGTTTTCCTGGACATCTTTCATTGATGAAATTCAGCATCAGCGCTACGCACACGGACGGACCCTCCCTCCCAGTTACACAACGAGTGCGAGCACTCACAAGACATCTCTCGCCGCCTTTTACACTACGACATTAACGACGATGATGATGATTTTATCGTTTGGGTTAAACGGCTGAATAAAATACGTTTTTTTTCCGGGTGTTCCTACCTTCCACTTCCAGCATGATGGAAACAAAAAAAACACAGTGATAATCCAAAGAGCGGGGTGAAGAGAAGAAAGGAGGACAGCACCGGCGTACGCTCTCCGTCTGAGTGTGATAGTAAAGTGAGGTGAATGGAGAGACGGAGCAGCGCTGTACTACACAGGGAGGAGGAGGAGGAGGAGGAGGCGAGGAGGATTGCGCAACTGTGACGCGCACCGGGGAGAGAGAGTGAGAGCGAGAGCGAGAGAGGCAGAGAGAGTGTGAGAGAGGCAGAGAGAGAGAGGGGGAGAGGTAAAAAAAAAAAAAAACCTGTGTAGTTTTATTTTGGTCGTTTATAATGAAATGAGTTGAGATGAGTGCAGATGGGGAGTCATTCAAGGGGACTGGGTGGTCCGGCAGGCTGTCCTACATGGGCTCTGAGGACTCTTTTGTTCCCTGTCCAAAACATCCTCGAATACAAAAAAAACAAAACCCAGCTATTTTTGTGCGGAAATGTCATAACAGCCTTCTCTTAATGCTGCAGCTGAGTGAGTGCAGGAAAAATGTGCACCAAAAAAAGCTTTAGTGGTGCATCTTTTGGAAGAAAAGGGGAATGGATATACACTGGGTTCTGACTGGTGCACTTAATTGTTTATGTGCAGCACTTACAGTGGTTATTATTATTATTATTGTTATTTTGGGGTGAAAGCATGTTCTTTTATGTCTGCAGAATATAGTTTTCAGGCCCGGGACATAATGGCATGTTGTGACACATTTTTACCTCCATCAAAAAGTGCAACTCCTGCAATTTGGTTTGAAGCACCTGGCCTGCCGTTGAACCCTCACCCTCTCCCGGTATGTGTACAATGTGTAAGCTGCCTTGGACAAAAGCATCTGCCAGATGGATGTCACGTATGCAGGTCAAGATCCGTTGAAGAGGAAGATGCCAGAATGCAATGCAGCTATAAGAAAAATTATAATGAGCTTCTTTCGCACCTGCTGTGTCAAACACTAAATGGTTGCACAAAACTACTAAAGGAAGCTACAGCGACAGCTATGAATAGAGAAAAGCACCTCACGTGTCTGCCTGTCTCTAGTGGAGGGATGATACATCGGTTACATATTGTGTTATGAAAACACATCAAGTACACACGCGGCTAAAATGACTTCCAACTGTTCTGATGTTTTCATTTTTATTCCGGCTTACATGTCGTTGATGTAACAATGACTGAATGAGTCAATCCAAGCCAAAGTACAGAACCAAGACAAAAGAGTTCAAAACCTTCTAGCAGTTGTGCTAATTAGCAGTAGCACACAAAGTGAGGCTGATGGGAATGCAAACCAAATCATTAAGGCGACTTAACATGTTGACCTCATGATGTTGCTCATTTTAATGCATCTTCTGGGGACCATGAGTGTCTGTACAAAATTCCATTGTGTCCAAAAAAAGTGCCACTACAAGACAAAGCACATGTGTTGAGCGGAACATACTCACTCAAATCTGAACACACAGGGAATAAGAAATTGTATACAGCACTGAATCTTTAAGCAAGTTAGAAATTATGATGCTCTGGACCTTCGAGTTTTGTTCCCTGTTGCTGAATCCCACCCATTCTGTCAGCTTTGTTTCGGCGCTGTAACACTCTCCAACGGACGGGGGAGGTGGGCGTTTTCAAAATGAACAAATCACCTCACGGTCATAACACTTAACACAGCGTCAGTATATGCAGAACAATGCACAAACGGCGCCAACATCGACTGTATTGTTTGGCCGCAGCGCCTCCTTTTCCGCGGGAGAAAACAAAGTGCTGCTGGCGAGCACCACGCTTACCATGTTAGCTGTGAACAAAAACAAAAGCTACAACTATGACAAGCTAAGTGGGTCAATACAACAACATATCCAAGAGGTTCTATTGAGTGTTATCAGAGTGACAAAGGAAAAATCAGGGTGCTGGTATTTTCTTTTTTCTTCTGAATCTCGGGAAAGTGTTGATCCGCAAAAGTCTCAGTGGATGAGCCGGTCTTAATGACTGGTCACATGTCAGTTGTTAGGGTTAGGGTTAGAATCCCTAACCCTAACACCAACCACATTTTATCATACATGTATGGTAAAACTGGAACATGAACTGCATAATGACAAACATATTTGGCTCTTGATAGACATAAGACATTTGTGCATGTTCTATGAGAGCAACCGAAGCGTATTCTGGGATATTTAGCACACAAAATCAGAGCCTTCTCTTCAGAAACATGTTTTTTGTATAATTGCGCCTAGAAAATAGTCAAAACTAAATCAAAACACCACAGCTTTCTGAGTGTTGAAAGAACACAAGAGTGTCAATACGATGCCGTTTCATTAACACAATGCCGCCCGGAGGCATGTCATTATCCTGCCTCTAGTACAAAATATCAATACATTTGTTTTTCTTGCAGCTTCTGTTATTTGTTACACTCTGTTCTTTTTCAGAAGGCACATTTGTACCCTTTCACCCATGATTTTCTAAAGCGAGAACAGTGGTGAGGGCTGCAAAGCTCGTGTGATCACAGTTCAGAGTGTCACAGCCGGCAGCTAGATCCTCTGGAGGCTGGACTGGATTTGTCTGTGGGTCGGCCGCCCCGCACACCAAGCCTCTCCCCGTCATGCGGGGTTTTGCTCATGACAGCGAGGGAAAGGTGAGACCCCAAAGTATCAGAAGTGATGCTCGATGACACCGTCTGCAGTGCTCCCGTTAATTTTAGCTGACATGAGGCATCAGAGGAGCGCGGAGAGGCAGATGGCGAGACAGGGGGAGAAACTATGTCTGAGTGCAAATTGTTTTCTCACATTATTTCGGGTGAGCTTGTGTACAGGCACTCAGCTGGGGCTGTGAGATCATCGTGGAGAGGGGCTCGAGTGATGACAATGTCAGACCGACACGCAGTAACCTGCCCACACGGACGCACTTAAAAAAAAAGAAAAAAAAAGAGGAAGAGCGTAACGCCACGTCAAACCCTCCACGACACGAGTGTGGAGACCTGGTGTTTCTCTTGAGATCACCTTGAATTTGCAAAATAACATTGACATTTAATCAGTGACCATGAAAGGTCAATCATAAACAGCAGTCAACAGTCAACAGCTTGTACTCAGTTGAAGTTCGCACAAGCACGCTCCTCGTTTATATCCAAGTTATTTGATTACTGCACGCCTTAATTCTGATGTTTCTTATGCGTGAAACAATCGCTGAGTCTGAATGGTGCTATATAAATAAACCTGCCTTGTCTTCCCTAGTAATGAGAGGCGAGCATAAAGATAAAGACTTGTGATTCATCGACTACATTAGACTACAGTGTGATTCACCAACCAAACATGCCAGCGAGACATAAGTCTCGTGCTTTGATGTGTTTCAATGGGAACAAGGTGGGAGAGTTCTATTCCATCTGTGCCGGGAAGCAGTCCGATCAGTTGTTTGTTACTACTGCACTTCTCAATTGATCCATTCTATTTCACAAGAATGCGCTTGAAGGGGACGCGACGATGTGTTTGTTTAGTCTGACAAAGCAAAGCTGAGGAGAGAAATCACACAAAGAAAACTTTCACAGTGCTTTTCATTCCAAGTGGCTCTGACTGCTTTTTGAGTTTCGTCCACATTTTGCAATAGAAATGTTTCATTTTACACCCTTTTTTTTCTCTATTTTGGACGTATACCAAGTATCGGATTTTAAACATCTATATCATACAGTTGATGTCCAATGAACTGGCATATGACAAGGCGGCATGACATGATTTGCTCATTATCGCACCACTGTAGTCACTGCTGTCGCTCTGACCTCACTCGGATGAGAGAACTCTCTACCGTCACCAGCGAAGACAAACCTTTAGTTTGGCATCACAGCTGTCACCATCTTGTTTATAATTGTAGCTGGAGGTGCCAATGTTTGGAAAAGATGGAGCTAGTCAGAATACTTATCTGACTATCAACCCGAGGGCAAGCTGTGCTACCACGCCCTAAATCATACCCTGCTTTATCATCCGTATTGCTCTAAATAGACGCATCATTTACAAGATGAACATCAGACTGTATTGAAGGAGACTTTAAACTAGCAATCGAACATACATTCATTAGGAAACTGTTGACTGAGTTAATAAATCAAGTGAAAAGTAGGGTCGTTTTCTCATAAGCTTACATACAATCCGACTTGTTCTGGAAGCCAGTCGTTGTGCTGGCCGTTAGAAAAAAGGGCAGGTTATAGAGACTTTGGAAATGGCTTTGCTTCTCCGAACCAAAAGCGCCACTCACATTGATCCTGTGTATGGATTAAAACATTTGCATTATATCCCTTTTCATATCATTATTTAATTTTTTGCAGCTATGGTAAAATCATGAAGAGTTTAGATGAGTGTTGAAATGTGCAGCTCTTCGAGAGAGATCTGCACACTGAAGACATGACGAAGACAAAGTCCCCTGTTCCGCCTAATAAATCACATGACTTCTTTGTCCTGTTACTACATGTGTCCTGTTAAAGTGTCGACTACTTATGCTGTTATATTATCACGATTTATATCAGTTTTGAGCGATCCGTTTTCACCTTGACTTCTTTTTCGTCGATCAAAGTCACGCTAAATCCATCTTTGATCCACCTTCATAAAACATTACATCACGCACACTTTTTATAGGCACTGTACGCGTTGCGTAATGTTACATTTAATCTCACGGTATGAGATCCTCTGTTTGTCTTCTTTTCATGCAACTGTCTGTCCGTCTGCCTCACCGGTCTGTTTGTCCGTCCCTCACACACACACTCCTGCTCCTCGGTGGCGCCGTGGTCTAAGCTTTAAACACACACGATGAGGAGCAGCCATACATACACACACACACACACACAGAGGGACACCAGGTGTTGTTTGACAGCACATGGGTTTTGCTCTCTGTCCCTATCTCTTTCACTGTCTCTCACATAATTCACGCTTCACATCTCCTCTGCGCAGCTCTTTGGGTCCAGATTATTAGATGTGATAAGGAACATTATTAATGCCGCTGCTGGCTGACTGGAAAATGAATATGGGACTTCAAGGCTGCCTTTCAGAACACCTGAAGACCCGCAGCAAGCTTTCAAATTAATGGACTTCTTTGTTGTGCTCTCTGTAAGTGTGGATGAGAAATGATAAAAAAAAAAAAGGAGCTGGCTTCTAAACATCAATAAATAGACTTTCTGGTGTCCATTCTTTTTTATTTCATTGCTAAGATCTTAGATTAAAAAGGTTTTGGAGTGTAGCTGCAATTAAATAACCAGCGTATTCTATGACAAGGTAACACTTTGAATTATTAACCAGCTTTCATCTGAATGCATTATTCTGCCGAGTTAGTGGGCCAAAAGCCTCACATTATTATCACGTTTAATACTACTTATACAGAGATGCAAGCCAGACAGCACTGTTTTTAGCTGAAAATTAGACTGGAGTGGTGTCATCAATTAAGGTCAAGACTTAAACCATTAGCCAACATTAAGGTGAAAGACATATCACATGTCATGACTGTAATATGAGCCTCTTTGTCAGAAAAAGATTCAAGAAGCAAGTTATTAATCATTCCACAACACAGGGTTGTACAACAAAGTGTTAGCTGTAGTCTTTTTATGTTACTCACACAATACATTATATAAATGAATGAATAAATAAATAACAAGTCACAAAAACATAAAGCTAAAATGCATGGTAGAGTGTGGAGGATGAGTCGAGGAGTCTTGGAAAGGAGTCTGAGGAAAGAATGTGCTCTGTAGTCCGGTGGTACAGCAGCGGACACTTCTGTATCTCTTGCCAGACAGCGGCGGGGTGAACAGATTGCGGCTGGCGGTGAGTGAGTCTCACCTCAGCGATATCACTGATTGCACCGAAAATGTCCTGGGTGGTTTTTACTAACCCGCTGCAGAGCATTCCTGTCCTGAGCCGCGCATGAATCACGCCAGGTTGAGAAGTCAGAATGCTTTTCTAGCACAGGAATTTGCTGTCAAAAGGTTTCCTTGACAGGTTGTTTCTGAGATGTGTATGTGCGTACTCGAGTGACACAAAGCTTAACAAAGGAGGACATCGGCAAAAATGTCAACAATACCTGATAAAGACCTGCGACCAAATTGGTTGCATATGTCGCACATGGTCACATTCGTGTGAGTGGCCCGTTCTGCAGAGCCACAAGGGCGCTTGTTATACTTAAGTAGGTTTAAATGTTGACATTTTCGTAACCCCATGCAGTGGTGAACTTAACGTAAAGTTAGCTGAGGAAGCTTTCCTAACATGTCTAATGTCACTTCTCTCAAGTGAATACACCTTGTGGGATATTGCACTATGAATGAAGTGTTTTGGTTTGCTGTCAAACTTCCTCGGACACAATATTATATGCAATACTGATGCAATATTACTGTGTTGTTAATAAAGTCAAAAAAAGAAAAGAAGAAGAAGAAAAACATGGCCACATCGTGTTCTGGTGCAACTGGCTGAGTAAAGGTGGCAGAACCAGTGCTACCAGTGGAACGGTTCGTCTAAAGCACTGTAAGCAAAAACAAATGCAAAGATAATCTTGTTTTTGTCCATCAAACAGTCCAAAACCTGCACATACTAAATTAACAATTCTATCAGAACTCAGAAAAGCAGCAAATCTTCACTTTTGAGAAGATAAAATCATCACTGTCTGGCATTTGTGCTTGATACATCTTTAATCTGCAATAGCCTGATTTGATACTGTAGACAAAAAAACTCTAGAGAAGACAACCGTCATACCACTTCTCAAATATTAAGTCTTAATTATTTAAACTTGACATTAGAGGCTTTGTGATTAATTAATCTCAATTAATTGCATATCAATATTTGACACGAGAAGCAACAGTATTCAATTTAACTGGATTTTGGTATATGACTGAATCAATGATTAGACACATAAATGAGCTTAAACAACAAAATCGTGTTATTTTCATCACTGAGTGTTAACATAAAGTGCAATATGAATAAATAATATTAGGATTGCATTGTTCACAAGGCACAAACTTAAATTCAAGTTAGCTATATTCAAGCTTTTTCAGGACTTTTTGTAAACTTAAACACATTTGTTTTTGAAATAAAAAAACAGCACTTAGTACAGTACATTCCAGAATGTACCACCGAGAGTGGCCGACAGTCCACTGCAATCCACTTCGCCAGTGCGTTTGTTAATTTGTCAGTCGTGGATTTACTCAATTTGGCTCTGAGCCCTGTCATCTTGTCTAGTGTGGATTGGCGACACTGCCTGCTTGAGC
>OMLP01013319.1:3252-19135 GCA_900302685.1 Spondyliosoma cantharus | reverse complement strand
CTAAAAATGTATCATCAGCCTGACATTTCCCAGAAGGACAAAAACAAAACATCACATGATACTGATATATCTTAAGATATTAGTTAGATGCCATTATCCATGAAAAACAAACAGTTGAATTCACAGCTGTTTGCCTTAATAATGGATAGCTTGGCCTAAAAAAACAAAACAAATAAAAACAACTGGTTTTGACGCCGTTGAGACTGTTTGAAAAGTCATTGGATCAAGTGTGACTGCCGAAAAACAAAAAATTATACACAAAGAAATCATCAGGTAGAGCAGTAAATTTAATAGCTGCGCTAAATAACTTCTCACACTGCTGCCTGGCTCCAAATGCTGGTATGAGGTAACTGTCTGATTTGGATACAAAGAAATGATGAAACGTACCGTCGGTTAAGAGCATATGTTAAATTCCTTTTTAAAAGCCCCGACAAAACTCTGAGCTGACCTAAAAAAAATGTGTTTTTTAAATACACAAATGTTACAACCCACCATGACGTCATTCACCGGTTAGTGGACTGGTTGTGGACAGTTGCCATCTTGTTTTTTTTTTTTTTGGAAACCAGAAGTGACCATGTTTGAACGAGTGGGTGGAATTGGGTAGGATATCCTGACTGGATCTGACTGAGAACCCGAGGACACGCCGTGGTAGCAACGTGTCAATCACAAGGTAGACACACCCTAAAGCACAGCTTTGTAGTCTTAATTTTACTGTAAATGGGATCATAATTTAAAGAATAAGCAAAGAGAGTAGCTGGTGAAGAGAGCTTAAGAGATCTAGCATATTTTTTTTATACAGGAGGTGGAGACCAAAACAGAGCTACAAGGGGAGTGAATACTGGACTTAAATGTGTCAGGTAGCCAGAAGCATGATTCCATATTAATGGAAATGTTTTATCTGGATTTCTAAGAAGGCAACGTCAGCCGCTTTAACTTTGCAAGGTCATAACATGTCCAGATTGTTTCAATTCTGCACCCTAACGGTCAAACTTCCTGCGCACAGAGAACAGAAACCACAGAGCAGCGTTTTAGCATTTCATTCACGGACAACACTACCCTCTTCTCTATTGCTGCCTCCCTAGGCTAATAAGGGATGCTTTCATTTGAAAAATAAAACATCTATTCTCCTGCATGTGTATTATAAAAAGACATTTCATCCCAAGGATTGCCTACATTGACTGTAGCCCTGCAGGCACTGAGCTCACCACTGTCTGGGCAAGTGGTGGCTCTCACAGTGGCAGGGAGAGTTCAAGGTTGCAGCAGAGCCCATGTCCCTGAGCATGTTTCTGCATGCAGGCAGCCCTTGTGTGTGTGTCTAAGCGGGCCTTGTGATCCAGCGCTTCGGGTCTTTTTGCATGTCGCAGCTAGCGAGAGGGAGTCACGTTGAGCTCTCAGGTAATCTGCCCAAGTGGAAAAAAACAACTTTCCCATGATGCGATCGCCGACATTCAAAGTTAAACACTAAGCAAACCGCAGTGATTTCAAACTGATTATGCGGATTTCCGCTGATCAGGGCAGGAATCGTGCAAAAGTACCTAGTTCACCCCAAAATAGCCTGTACCAGTTACAGGCAGTTCCTCTGTCCCAATAGTGGCATCTGGTCAAGTAAACATGTAGTCAATTGCTTTGAAAAAGGCAAACCGATGATGAATAAGTCCCACTCCTTCTTCTGCCAAAGTACAGCCTCAGACTGTTCCTGATTAAACATACCAAATTAAAATTAAGAGGACGTCCACTCTTTAAAGTACAGTTCTGCTGCTACCACTAAGAGCAGTTTAGTAGTCTGGTAATAAATGATTAAGTAGCTTGTACTAGTGTCTGCTCTGTATTACAAATGGACAGTGAAACCTGAAAAGCAAAGAAAAGAGCTTAGATGAGTAACTCGGCCATGTGGCTGTCGTCAAAGCATCTGCTAAAGGCGGAAGCACAGAACCTAGCCAGGCTCCCTCTGACCAGTCTGTAGGATTGGGCTGTAGAACAACAATAACTTAACCGACCAGATACGGCAGATAAACTGGCAGATCGCAGCGCAAGTTGCAGAAATTGGAGCGGCAAGCGGAAATGCAAGTAAATCAATCCGTCACCTCCAGTCTGCTCTGCACAAGGTCCTCAGCCAGCCTAAGGTTGTTACAGGCTGAGAAAACCTGAACATTTTGGACATTAACACACAAACAAACATGTCGACGGGTCCACCCGCGAGTCACTCTTCATCTCGTTTGAACCGCAACGGGAAAAGCTATGTAACCAAACACAATGCTGCATTTTAACAACATGTTGCTCGACCTATGTAGTGTTGTTGGTATAATTGCCATTCAAACAAAAAAAACAAAAGGAGCATCTACCTTCAGTGCCAATGTGATGACATGCGGGACATCATATTATAGATTATGCTGCTGTCGCATCAAATTACACTCTGTCGGGTCAAGGGTTTTTGTACATGAGACTATCTGCATTTCCATCCCAGGATATGATATTTGGCCTGGGTGGAAGAGATTATCCTGCTTGCTTGTGTGGATTTCACAGCTCAACTGGCAAGGCATCCCTTCACTGACTAGACAGCTGTTTTTTTCCCCTCGCTTTGACTACTTCAGGCAAAACAGATGAGCTCGGTGATTCAAACTCAGCCAAGGCAGCATAATAGAGGGGGGGGGGGAAATCCCTCTCACCAAGGGAATTAATTCACTGGGAATGACAATGAGGACAAACGCTGATAAACACAAGTGTCAGTATTTTAATCAGTGCTTTGAAAAGTTGTTCTGGTGTAATGTCCTAACTACTGGAAAGAGCATTAGGCGAAAGATATCTAAATATGTTATATTGCGTTGGCTAGTGGTCCGTTTAAGGGAACATTCAAGGGCCACTTGTTTAAATACATGAAAGTAGTGTACTATACGAGTACTGTATTGCAGACACTCTAAGGACAAACAGCGTCACTGATGTAAAGCACATGAAACCAAGCTACTCACCCGACGACGGGCCCTCGAAATAAGTTTCAGCCCAGCCGATTTGTCAGTGCAGTGTGAGTTAAACCAGGGGCACCAGTATGCGACCGAAAAACCGCCTCAAGATGGCACACGTCTTCAAACTGCAGCATTTTCTGCCCGTAGGTGCCGACGTCATAAATCTACCAAGAGAGCTGCTTCTAATCAGCCGTGCTGCCAAGTGGCAAGCGGCTAACTGTGGTCCTGCAACACAAAATTATCTCCCCCCCCTTAAACCGCCATTGTTGTGAAACTGTTGACAGGAACTACAAACAAGATCAATTGTTATTATGCATTTGCAAACCATGAGGGTTTTGTATTTGCAAAACTTTCTCAGAGACATTTTTTTTTTATGCTTGTACTCGGGTCTACGGCGCCGCTACTGCCAGCGCTATCCCTTTCCCTTCCTACTGTTTCCAAACACTCCCATCTCGAGGAGGATCTGAAGACTGACGAATGCGAGCGCGGGAGTTTGAGATTTAAGGGGCCAGTTAAGAATTCTGCATTGGATCTAAGCCATAGGTACGGCGTAGGTAGGTCACACGGCCTATGCGGGAGTGCTGAAAATCCCCCCCTCCTTTAACCTAAATTGGTTTAACAAGCCACACGCACCATCTCCTCCTACGTCTTCTCCCTTCCGTGCCCCGTTGTTCATCGCGTATGAAACTCCAACTCAAACATGATCAGCCCAGTTTCAGTCGCCATTGTTTGAGGCGCACAAAGAAACTCAACACAGTGGCATAAAGAATCCCACCGCTAACAAGCATTTTGGTGCAGAGTGACACAGATACAACAGCTCGCGGCGGTGTATGCCACTCACTTAGGCTAGGGCATAACCTACAACTACAAATGAACATCTGGGCAACTCCACAAGGCAGCTAAAGTCTAACATCAAAACACTATTAATAATAATTGGAGAATTACGTAGATTCCCTTCGCATGATCTACCCACGCCTCAAGCGACATCGCTACCTTCTCACGGCACCTTTTAGTACTTAAGTCTTATGTGAAAATAAGATCTCAAGACGCCCTGATCTTGTTAAGACTGACAACCAATGTTATTAGCAAGAGGACGCAGAAAATATTCTTCACCATTATGACAAAACCTGTCTCAACCCAACTAGAACACCTCAGCCATCTGTCAAGCGAGGTAAAGGAGGACGTGAAGTTAGGAAAGAGTGGGCTTCAATTAATTCATCGCATGTAACCATGCCTGCGTGTAACAGAACCGCAGAACACCATGCTGTTAGGTTATGGCATAAAAAGGCTGGCTTTGTTGCCGGATGTGGGAAAAACATCCAATAGACTCTAAAAAAAGCACAGGAAGGAAACTGGGGGTGGGGTGGCAGTGAGTAGCAATGGGGGTGTGGTGGTGGAGAGTGGGAGTGAGAAAGGAATGTTCTCTTCACTCTCTTTCTCCTTCTTGTTATCATGCATACGCACACATAATAACCCCACTTTCTCACTAACGGCTATGAAAAGAATGCAGCATCACAGTTTTGTTTTGTTTTTTTTCCCTGCGCGAGGAGAAAAGGCAAAGAGAATCAGTCTTTACTTGCTTAATGGTCTTTTTGCCATCAATTTACAAGAACGAGTCAGCCAAAAAAAAAAAAAAACGAATGAAAGAAAAGGGATTTTATTACAGGAACCATTACCTCTGACTATGTATTTACAGCGTGTTGGTTAAGTATTTTTTACTTATCTCGAACATTTTTGTCACGACAGACAGCTTATCATAGGCGCTGCATACAATAGCACTCGTTCCTTGGAGGGAGTGACACAGCGAAGAGTTGGATAATTAATTGATTATTAGTGCATTGGGAGTAGCACTTGACCCAACACATACCTCCCCTCCCTGTGCCAGATATAGTATAGATATGACCTGGGATTGTTTAAAGGGTCCACTTCACTTGCATATGTTTAAACAAAGCCCGTTCTGGAGTAGACCACTCGTGTGTTTGCTTTAAAGGTCAACAAGACATATGATTTGGTCTTGCCCTAAATTTTCTGTGGTTTTTACGATAATCTAAATATCTACGTGTTTTTTTTTAAAAAATATCACGCCCTTATTTAGATTTTCTCTACCCGCTCTAAAGCAGCTCCCGTGTAGTTACAGGATTCACCTCCTTAATTGTTTTAAGACTCATGCTCATCTCCTGGAGGCAACATTTCACCACCTGGCTTTACCGGATGGATTAAACCCACTTTGTACTTTTTTTTCTTCACAGTGGATAAAATGAGATAAAAACTTAAAGTGGCAAGTACAACAAAACTGAGGAGAATTAGGAGTAATACCATGAGAAATGTGCAGAGACCTTTCAAGAGGAGGAAGACGGTGAAAACGAAAAACCCTTACACAGATAGAAGGATGTGCCTCGCTCAACTTCCCATTTCTATTATTGTTTTCATTTCTCTTTTCTTTTTATCTTAAAATACACATAACCATAGAAACCCATTTACACCGTCATGCAATCCACCACAAACTACAGCCTCAAAAATGACCATACTCAATAAAAGCGCTCAGTACTTAAAGTGCACACATTTCAAAAAAAGATAGTGTTCATCACTGTTGCAGAGCTGGTTGCTCTGTATTTGTCTGATGCTTAAACTTCTGGATGACATCCTCCTACAGCTTCCACGAATGTTTACACGACACGTCCAGGCTGTTACTATCTGCTTCACGATTTAAGGTGACTGTGCTCATTACGCCTTCATTTAATCTTCTCATGTTGGGGGCAGGCTTGTCATGCAAAGCGCACATATCGCACACATATTACATTTCTGTAATTGGGTCTGAACGTCTTCTCCGATTTGAACTTTGACTTGAATTGAATTTTAAAGGCGTAATCTAAAATGAATCTGAGGTTTTCTGATCTCTGAAGATTCGGCCTGATTGTTACGTATTTTTGTTGCATTTTGCATTACGATATTTGTTACAACATCGTTACGTAATCTGCTTAGATAATCCTGTTGCGTGTAATCCTTTATCCAAACCTGGTTATAACTTGTGAGCACTCGCACCGGAAGGAGGATTGCCTCATCTGAATTAGAGGAACTGCTGATGTTGGCCAATCAAAATCCTGCACTATTACATCTGCGGGTAGTTTGTCCAAATGTCATATGCTTTCAAAAATCCATTTTATGACTGCAGCAGTGGCATATTTGAAATCAAAACCAAATCTGTGAGCTTGTAGCTCAATCAGCTCAAAATGAAATTAGTCCAACATAACCACCAAAACGGTGCCGAGCCTTTGTCACCTGAGGCCTGCTTCCTGTTAAAACCAAATTGAAGATGACTCAACCGGGGGCAGATGCAGACCAGAGATCCTCCCCTGGTTTCACCTTCCGTGCGTGCTGTAGATGCAACAGCGGCGTCTGTGTGCCTCGAGGCAAGGTGGAGAGAGAGCAGGCGCCAGAGCATAGCTCAGCACCGTGACACCTCACCACAGCAGAGCACTAACACAAACATTCCAGCTGCCACTTCTCAGCCTTATTGGCAGAGCTGAGGCAAGAAACAAGACCATCTATGTTCTTCCTCTAGACCCGTATCTGATGCTCCAGACAGGCTGGCCTAGCAGTCTGAAACATTTGGATTAGGATTTGACGGTTGTCGGAGTTTGAAGGCTGATACAGCACCAACGCCTAGATTTTGTGCGCAGTTGGTAACCAGGATTTCATGATTGACATTGAGTTTAAATCTGTACATGATCTCACAAAGACATAGTAGTTCTACACTCAGATGGGCCCGAAAGCCTCTGAAATTGCTCCCATTTAAAGGAAGATTCCTGTTTATTCCAACTTTATTGAAACAACATGGTTATAATATTATTGTACTTCTCTGGGATCGCCACAGCATCACTACAACAACGTCCAGCGGGTTCAAAATTAGCAGCCGAATGATCTGACAGCTAGCAAGCCAAAACATTTTAGCTAGACTATCTCTCTGGAGGAAAAGCCAAATGTGAATGGATCCCTTAAGAAGAGTGTACATACAACTAAAGCAAATACGGCTGGTTGAATTGTGATGGATGATTAAAAGTGGCAGGTTTTTTTTCATTCTAATTGTTTGCCTTTGTTTCCTCCTCCAAATAAGTTGGCATACACAGAGATTCGTTTTAAACCCGTCTGATGTCTAAACACTCATGTTCCATGCCCAGTCAGACTCTCTTTAAGCAATGTTGTCCCATTACCAGATACCATTCGTTGGTTTGATGAGAACAATATCATCAGGACCAACAATGGAAGCGAAGGCTGTGAAAATAAGTTCCAAAATGTAGACTGGAGAAATCCTCTCAAGTCTCAAGTGAAATCCCGACTAATTAAATGCTTTAAATCAGCTGGCAGCTCCATAAAGGCAGGTTGATGCAGTCGTTCAATCCGTGACGATCCTGCCACACTGCTCTACAAGGGGTTATAACGAAAAACACTAATCTCCGGATCTCTATCAAGATGACAAAACTAAAATGGATCTGACGCTTAAAGCAGCCACAAAGAAGCTTACATGGTTTGTTGATACGGTGGCCCCTGTGGACAAAAGAAGTATGAGCACCAACCTTTTTCCTGTGCAAAGATATTGATCAGACTAGCGCACGCGCTTGTTTTTTAAAAGCGAGCGAAAGAAAGACCTATAATGTTTTCGCGACGAGGTAACGCATCTATTTGTGGCTTTGTAAGATTAATAACTGTAATATGACGACGGTGAAACAAGCCATACGTAACACCTGACTGACGAGCAGCAACTTCTTTCCTAAGTTGGAATCCGACCCGGTGACATAAAGGCATTAAGAATAACTATAATGATTATATGGAAATAGCCAGTCTTCTCACTGATGGTCTCATTTGCTTATGTAGGTCAAATAAAGGTATCGGTATTAAATTTAGACTATTTTATAAGCTAACTCGTTATGGTACGTTTAACGAAATACCAATTTGTTTAACTCAAATGCTCACCTTAAAAGACGGGACAGCATATTATTATTGTCACTGATGAGGCAGAGAAAGGTGCATGCATATCAGACACAACATAAAGAAAAGGAGATGTCAAGGACTGGAGACAAAAATAATGTACACCTGTGCTGAATTTTCTATTAGTTCCTGACTTTCATTTACTAACACAATGTCAGCAGCACCATTTCAGACATGCAAACAATGTCAATGTCAACCATGTTTGTGACTTTCCACATTTCATATATTCCACATCTATAATATTGCCCCAAGGACTGTACTGTAGCGAAGAGCAGAACATTACAAAGATGCAAATGGGGTTGAACTATGACTTCGACCCCAGAGCGCTGGAGCGGGCGGGAGAGGAGGGGAAGAAAAAGTGAATGCTTGTGCCTCTTTTCAGCACTCCGCAACTCTGGAGCCTGGGAACTTCAGCAGCTTGGCCGAGCTCTGAGAAATATCCTGAGCTGTAATGTAAACATGTCTGAACTCTGATCTAGCGTGGCCCTCCCCTCCCCCCTCCTAGTTTAGCCCGGCATTCTGTGGAAGGGGTTTGCCAGTGACATCAGGAGCCCACTTTCTCATTTCCTGAGCGGGGTAATGACCCTGGGGAGAATGGGCTGTTTGAAGTCCCTGCAAATAAAGCTGCTTTGCTTTTGTTCCTCAGAAAGAGGAGCGAGATAACTGATTAGGTTTTCGTGGCTTCGGATGGTTTTGCCTGACAAATATACTGTATCTTGTTGTGGAGTAAAGGTTTTCAGCAAGGCGAAGACGTTACGTTAGCAAGGTAACACATACGTTGACATCCGCACCCACTTCTCCGGGTGATAATCAGGTCTGTTTACCGCGGCAGCTACAACAAGTCCAGGAAAACTCTGACATATCAGGTGGCTGTGTGAGAACAGTTATAGATAAGCTCCTGTTTATCCAAGCTGTCAGCTCAAAACAAAACCGTCATAGCTGTCGATGCGAGAGGCACAATATGAACGCTAAAAATGGTAGAAGCCATAAATAATGGGCTAAACGAGTGCTGAAAACAAGGCAGCGAAGCGAACTGCTTGTGTTTCAGTTGCTGCTCGCAATTTGTCCCCTCAATTCACCTTCCATGCGCTGCACATAAAATACACCTGAACATGCTTGTTCCCACAGGGTTCCAGTTTCAGCACTGGGTCGCAAAGCACTTGTGGAAAGACACTCCAAGGCACTACCCTCCACTCCCTTCCCCCCCCCCTTTCCCTCTTTTTCCTCACACACAATCCTGCCCTCTCTTCAATTAAGTCAAGCAGGAAAAACCTGACAAACCTCAAAGAGCTCTCTCAGCAGAAGAAATCACATCAGGCATGAATGGATACCTCTACAAGGCCCCTCTGAATATATAGATGTACATAAACACGGCCCTTTCTTGCTAAGCGGTTGCCCCAAGGTTCACATATATTTTTATGTCTAAACTCCAGATGATGAAAAGCCATGAAAAAAAAAAAATGTTTCCTCAGTCAAGTGGATTTAATAGCTACGATGGAGCGCTAATATATTAGTCATCCTAAAATTCCCCACCGACTTCAGCGGCGCAGATGAGTTTTTTTTTTTTTTTTGTGTGTGTGTCTTGAGGTCCACGTAATGCTCGAAGATTCAAACAAAGTGCTGGCAACAACGGGAAGCATGCTGAAAGCACAAATCAACAACAAAGGGATACAGTGGGGACTCTCTAATCCAAACCTCCAGGGAACGGAGGTATTTCAACCCAGTGAAATGTTCACTTGGATGAAACACTGAACAGTGGGGTAATTCATATTCAAAACATCAAACAAGTATTCACGCTTATTCACAAGAGTCTGCTGCAGAGCCTAATTTGCAGTTGAAGAGTCAACACAGAAATTTAAACAATCGTGCAGCATTTTTTGGAACTCATTTTCCATTTTTGGTGAACTTAACATAATTGCAGATGTCTTACACTTACACATGGAAGGTTTCACCTATTTTCCTATTGACCGAAGTGTAGATTGTTTTCAATTGGCACACAGAAAAAAAATCCAAAATGCGTATCTTTACTCTTATCTATAGAGCTATTTATCCATTCCGATTGTTCTGGTTTGAGTCGCAGAGTTCTAAAAATATCTGCCTTCTCTTAAATATTATACAACTAGATGGCACTGGTGCTAAAAGTGCCCAAGAAATACATCTGAAAAACTCAACATCAGTGCCTCTTTCCAGAAATCCTGACCTGGTTACTGAAGACAATCCACAGACCTTGTTGTGAGCAGTTTCATGTTACTGTTTTCTTTTCCATATGACCGTGTAGGATGTGCGCACCTGCCCATGAACGAGAGGCTCGTGCTTGTGATACAGCATGCGTTAACATTAACGGCGTCCTCTTCGGCTGAGTTTTAACACAAGCAAGCTAAGTTAGCTTAGTTAGGCTAGCTGCCTCTCATCCAACAGTAGATGCACATTTTCTTATGTGCAGAGATATGGAATGAGAATCTAGATGGATTCATATCACTTACAGGTAAGGCAGAAAACTATGTATTTTTTATTTTGGGGTGAACCATCCCGTTTGATCAACTATCTGATTAACTGATGAATTGTTTCAGCATCTTTTTATCCTGTGAAAATTAATTATGCCCCTCACATACACATGACCTTTTATTTGTTACTACACCGAGCGTAAATTAGCAGACTGGATAGACAACAACAAAACAACCTGCACCACCAGGGAGGGAGAGACGCTGCAAGGTTGTTGCTGATCGTGTACTTTCTGCAATGTTAACACAGCGTTTTGAAGGTAAAGCTGTTACCTTGCAAGCTCTGCTAGAGGCTGCAAACCACAAGCCAGGGACAGCAACCAGATGTCTGGGGAGAAAAAAGGTTTCTTAACCCCGGACGGGCAGTCGTTCAAGTTCAACTACAGGCTGAATTTACCCATAAGGCCTCATACAGCGGCACGGCAGACCTGGCCCACCTGGACTGTCGGACGCCTATGTTCCTCTGAGCATGTACATGCTTACATTGTATCATCCCTTGAAGACTGAGGATGAGATGGGTCTACTACATGATTTCGGCAGCACTCTTCAAAGACCGATACAGCCTTCCCATAGGCTGCTGAATAAAACATGAGGCGGGTGGGTTGTGCGTGTTTGTGTGTGTGGTGGGCTGGGGAGGGTGGCTTAGTGGGGGAAGAGGGAAAAAGGATGAGGGGATTTTTCAGACATCACTACTAGAGATACTGTAATAACAGTCGATCCATGCATGCCTTTGATTTGACACACATCCTTACTGCCCTGCTGGGTGTCTGAAAATTTCCGTCTTCCCCGATTCCCATGTTCTTCTTTGTCTTCTTGTTTGTGGTACGGTGCGTTTTTTTTCTTTTTGTCAGGATTGGAACTTGTTAACAAAATTAGTCCAGAAAAAGAAATGAAAGTGTGCTCATTTCAGGAGGAGAAGGCAATGCAAATCTTGCCAGGTACCGAGATGTCCCAGATTCTCAGAGCACTATTTCGAACACACTGCTGCTGCCTCTGCATGACATCATATTTGCTGAGCCTTGTCTTTTTGAGACAGCTTGCTCTGGATTCAGTTTTTTCTTCTATTGAGATAACATTACATGTAATCATCCATCAACTTACATTGATTTCATTCATCAGAACGGTCACCAAGTCAAAATGCAGGTTATGTTATCTTATTAGTCTTAATAGCTAAAATGCTGAGACGTCTTATCATAGTGTCGCTGTTCTACATCAATGACTGAAACTTACACCGAGCTCATGAAAGCATTTACTCTGTACACGCACCCAGTGTCTCATAGGTCTTTTCTGGGGAAAAAAAAAATCCACCGGTGCACAGGAAGTGATACATGTTTTCTGCTATTAACAACATTGTTTGGAGCTGGGTAGTCAGCAACAGCTACCATGGCCGGACAGGCACGTAAAAGAGAGTCATAAAAACATCAGTTTGATCTCATGGAGGCAGTGAGAAACAACTACTGCTCAGCACTGGAGATGTCCTTTAAAACAAAAAAAATTTCTTGGGCGTCACTTCAAATTTAATTCGACATACTTTGACGTCGTCATACCAGAATGAATGTTTTTCTGAAGTTCCTGAGTTGTGCCACCTTGACACTGAATAATAAAAGCTGAAGACTTTAGACGATTGGAAACACAGGCTCTATAATATCTTCATTAACTAAAAGGGGATTGAAAAATAAAGCTCCTCTGAGACGTGTAGTCATCAGTGAACTTTGCTTTGTGCCACAGAATCTGGTGTCTGGGTTTGGCTACCAATAGCGAAGCTTGTTGAAGCTTGTACCCTTCTCTCCCTCGAGGACATAGCAATCACGATCACAAAATGTAAGTTGTTTAGAATGCATGTACGCTGATGTTATCATCAAACTATGTTTACTGGGGAATAGAGACATTCATTTCACGCACGATTTAGCCGGAAGATGATACAGTAGCTATTAACTAAGTCAAAATCAACATACTGTCCAAACAAATGTCCTCCGGAGGCAGTAATTTCCTGGAAACCGACAAGCCACAGCATTATCCTTGTGTGTGATATTAACTTACCACTTCCCCCCCCCCTTTCCTTAAAAGACAAGCTGTGCTTAACATCTACTTGGTTCTAAAAGTTTATGAACTGCCTTCGGATATGAATGTGGAATGTCCAGAACATACTGTTACACGGCCCTAACTTTTATTACATAAGTCGGCAAGCTGATGTGTATCAGTAAGAAGCCGCTGTCATGTTCCTCCTGAGCTGAATGGCAATGATGCTTCCTTCTGTTTATGTGGTGTCAATCAGCACAGGCACAACACAGGCATTTGTGGATGGAGAAGTCATAATACCCATCCTGGAAACACGTTACTGCCTGACATGAATCTGGAAATACTTGAGCAAATGTCAACAAATGAGTCTTAACTTCAATCACATTCCAGGGCGTACTTTCACTGTCAGGCCAGTGGGTATCAATTTTTCTTAAATTAAATCCAGTAACGTGATCGTAAGTGGAGCATAATACATTTATATTGGCTCGAAGTCTAGAGCTACGCAAACCTTTTCGCGTAATGCGTGCATAGTAACATATATTTGTAAATATGTGTTTTCTCACTCCTGTACATGTTTGTATATGTGTTGCTTATGCTGCTTATTGCTTGTTTATCGTATTGTGTGTGACAAATGTTAAATTTTGAATGCTTTGCATGCAATTTATGTCACTTATATACGTACTTGCTAATGTTGCTTTTCTCTCTTTTTTATCATATGTAAAGCCTTTTACTTTGCAGAGTTTGTACAAATATTATCATATCATACTGGCTGCACAATTAATCCAATTTTTTTTTAGCAAAATTGCAATATGACAGAGCGCAGTGTCCAAATGTCAAAGAGGCTGCAATACAAGTAAAATATGTGACAAAACAGCATCATGAAGTATTACTGTAGCACCTGCAGAAATGGTGCTGGCCTTCAAATCTGGTTCGGCAGATGTACGAAAACATGTTTGTTTGGTACAGACCCCAACAGATGGTCACGAATGTGATCATTTTTTTCAGTGAAAAAGAAAACTGTGATGCTAGGTGATCATGCTAATTTTGCTTATTTGCTGATTTCATTATACAGTATGTACAGCCCTTTAAGAAATGCTTTGTGCGCTATAAATAATTTTGACTTGACTTGTCAGTTTTTGCAGCATGTGGACAAAGAACATTGCAGTATACTCTCATCCAATTAGGATCCAGTGTTATAAACTGTGTAACTCAAACTATCATAATAAACATTATATATCTGAAAACATAATGAACACTTAAAACTGATGTGGTGTTTGATGGAGGTGTTTTTTTTTGTTAGAAATGCTCACATTTATATAACAGAGGACATTTTAAATACACAAAAACTGCAGCATGCATGAGCAGAATTGGATTGATTTTAGCCGTGTTTAAACCATATCTTGGAATGAGCACTAATCCCAAATAGAAGGAGGAGATTAACAGATGGCTTTACTACAGTGTGGAGGCCTATCTTAATGTCTTTTAATCGGAGCACTATGAGATGCTAGACTCATCTCGCAGATGCAGTCCACACAATGAGACAAGCTTAATCACATCAGACTTACAGTGTGTTCGTGCTGTCAATAAAAAAAAGCACCCGCAGCGCTTCCAGCCCTCACTGAAGAGGACTTAAAGTAATTCGGTATTCAGACCAACTGACAGCCAGCTACTCCTAAAAAGAAAAACTTTAGCCTTCCCATGACAACATGGGAGTGATCTGTGGGATGAACATGGATCCCTTGCTGCATCCACAGGGTTGGGCAGAGATGTGGGCTTCACTGTGGGTGGCCCCCACGGACCTGGGCTAATTGTTTCACATCACAGGCGAGCCAGTCTGAGATCAGACCACCGGCAGCTCTGATTCAGGCAGTTCAACAGCCAAACAGGGTATGCCAGGAAGCACTTACAGCGCACACTCCGCCCCACACTCACACACATGCACAAACACACACTACTCTTCATCCATCATACATGACCACAAGAGAATAGAATGAATTTCTTTTTTCTCCATCCTATCTGAGTAAGCTGTCAATCCTCTGGTAAGCTGGTGGCTGCGGTGCCCTCAGCGACACCAAATTTAAGAGGCGGAATTGCTCTGTTCCAGTGTCGTGTTGGCTCAACACATGTACTTTAAATGTAAATATAAAAAAATGTTTGGCACAACAATTACACCATGAGAAGAAAATCCTCTTGACCTTTTAAAACTAAATACGCAGATTGAAGATGAGTTAAAGCTTGAGTTCATTTTTACCAGGGTTGTATGTGACTCCTGCAGGACAATGAAACATTTAGCTGTAGAGCTGTCTATTCTGATTTAAGGTGTGTAGGTAAACTCAAGGAGAAAGCTTTCTAGTGCCCAGCTGGGGGGCAGATGGAAGCCAGCAACAAATCATGTTCATCCAAACTATAAGAAACATATAAAAATATATAAAAAATAAAATGTGTTGTTCTTGTTTTTCAGCCGACCACACGACCTGAAAATTTCACAGATCTAAACTAACTAATAGCAACTGTTGGAGTGAACTTCCCTGCTATGCCAGGACCTGCACATAAATCAGGATCTCAGAAAAGAAAGGAGAAGAAAAAGAGGGAGCTGGCAAGAGCTTTTGACCCACATAATAACGTAATGACCAACTTTTTTTCAGCCAGCTCAGAAAGCTGCTCACAGCAGGGCTTGAAGAGGCGAACAATAGCAAGGAGGTGAACGTTATAGCTGGCAAAACTGTATAACTGATTAAGGTTTTAACAAAATATGTCATCTCGCACATTTGTCTTGATAGACAATAACCTGCAACAGACACCGCTGTGTAGTGGTTCACGACCCTTTTGTATTGTGACCCTGCAACAATGCAACGTCAACCTGCAACCCCTCACCGCTATTCCACCGACTCTTCATCCAGTTCACGCCAAGAGTTATTTTGTGATGAAAGAATCAAAGAACTCAGACGAGGAAAAAGGCTGCACCCAAGCAAACATTATTTTGTCAGCTGAATTGTGCGTGTCTGTGTTTTATTTACCACTTTTCCGTCGGATTTATCTTGTGAACCCTTTTGCCGCAGGTCCTGAACTCCAAGTTGGAGACATCAGATCTGTCATCAAAATCAAAAAGTGCATCCGACAGCAGTTCTCAATGTTGACCTTTTGTCCAAGGTGCTGCAATTGTGGCAAAATAACACAAAGCTTAACGAGCATTTTGGCATTGTGCCTTTATTGGGCAGCTCACAGTAGATAGTGACTGGAAACATGTCAGGAGAGATAAGACTGATAAGAAGGAAGACAAGGTTCTTCAGCCAAATTTAAACTTTGGGGACTTGGCTTTATACGGTTTGTGTTTTTAGACCGCTAGATGACCAGGACGCCTCACACTCCTACTTTATAAAAAAAAAAAAAAGCTGCTGCTGTGCAGCGGACACAAAG
>OMLP01013317.1:12589-60856 GCA_900302685.1 Spondyliosoma cantharus | reverse complement strand
CACTGGACTGGCAGACCGGGGTGGTGGTCCCTCTATTCAAAATGGGGGACCGGAGGGTGTGCTCCAACTATCTGGGGATCACACTCCTCAGCCTCCCTGGGAAAGTCTATTCCAGGGTACTGGAAGAGGAGAATACGGCCGATAGTTGAACCTCGGATTCAGGAGGAACAATGCAGTTTTCGTCCTGGCCGTGGAACACTGGACCAGCCCTATACCCTCCGCAGGGTGCTCGAGGGTTCATGGAGTTTGCCAAACCAGTCCACATGTGTTTAGTGGACTTGGAGAAGGCATTTGACTGTGTCCCTCGTGGCATTCTGTGGGAGGTGCTTCGGGAGTACGGGGTCGGAGGCCCTCTGCTAAGGGCTGTACGGTCCCTGTACAACTGGAGCAGGAGCCTGGTTCGCATCGTCGGCAGTAAGTCAGACCTGTTCCCGGTGCATGTTGGACTCCAGCAGGGCTGCCCTTTGTCAGCGGTTCTGTTCATTATTTTTATGGACAGAATTTCTAGGCGCTGTCAGGGGGAGGAGGGGGTCTGGTTCGGGAGCCACTGGATTTCATCTCCGCTTTTCGCAGACGATGTTGTCCTGTTGGCTCCTTCGAGCCAGGACCTTCAGCATGTTCTGGGGCGATTTGCAGCCGAGTGTGAAGCAGCTAGGATGGGAATCAGCACCTCCAAGTCTGAGGCCATGGTTCTCGACCGGAAAAAGGTGGCTTGCTCCCTCCGGGTTGGGGGAGTGTTCCTGCCTCAAGTGGAGGAGTTCAAGTATCTTGGGGTCTTGTTCACAAGTGAGGGAAGGATGGAGTGTGAGATTGACAGGTGGATCGGTGCAGCGGCCACAGTAATGCGGTCGTTGTATTGGTCTGTCTTGGTGAAGAGATTTACCGGTCAATCTACGTTCCTACTCTCACCTATGGTCATGAACTTTGGGTCGTGAACGAAAGAATAAGATCCCGGATATAAGAGGCCGAAATTAGTTTCCTCCACAGGGCGGCAGGGAGCTCCCTTAGAGATAGGGTGAGGAGCTCTGTCACCCGGGAGGAGCTCGGACTAGAGCCGCTGCTCCTCCACATCGAGAGGAGCCAGCTGGGGTGGCTTGGGCATCTGTATCGGATGCCCCCTGGACACCTCCCTCAGGAGGTGTTCCTGGCATGCCCCACCGGGAGGAGGAGACCTCGAGGAAGACCCAGGACACGCTGGAGACCGGCTGGCCTGGGAACGCCTTGGGATCCTCCCGGAGGAGCTAGAGGAGGTGTCCGGGGAGAGGAAAGTCTGGGTGTCCCTGCTCAGACCCCACCCCCGGATAAGCGGAAGAAAATGGATGGATGGATGGATAATATATAACATATATATATATATAATATAGTGTATTCAACCAGGATCAGGTCATCAAATCTGCTAAGACCACGTCAGGGCTGTACGAGGTCGGTTTTCAATGGGTTATTTCTGCTGTAGATCGACAAGTCGGCAGTAACCATCAGAGATTTGTACTAACCCTGTAACTAACCCACATGCAAACACTGATATTCACAAACCAGAGAAAAAAACTCCAAACCACATAGGGTCTGAATGATCTACAAGGTCATTTATAAAATAAAGTGATTTGGCAGAATTAAGTTTTTATAAATCAGTCACTCACAGCCACATAGTCCCAGGAGCAGTTGCTATGATATTCAATGTCCAGGTCAGAGAAGTTGAGTAAAACTCTGTGGTTGGGATCCACACTGATAACCCAGGAACAGTCCACATTGTTGGGATAGATGCTGGGATACAAAGGAGAATGGATCTCCCCTGATGGAGCTGTGACTGGGCCTCCGCAGCCTGCAGGAAAGACAACAGTTAATCAAAAGCCATTTTTACACAGAGAAGGCGGCACATTTGCTCCAATGTAAGGCCGGCAAATCGCTGCCTTCTCTTTGTAAACACGAGGCGTAATATTCCTCCTTTTCCAAAAGTCGCCACTTGGCCTCCTCTGGGGTAGGCGTAAACATGTGACGTGACTTGAAGCACAAAGTTGGGCAGTGAACAGTGACAACGAGTTTGTCTTCAAAATAAGAGCTTTACATTGCACCCCATTGGAGTTTAGAACTGGGTTCTTAGCGGGGGGGGGCTTTTAATTTGAAAGTAGCGACCGTTCGTAGTTTTCCGGCCGCTTTCACAGTTAGCTAGCAGCTAGCGGACTCAACCAAACAGCTCCGCTAGCTGTCAGCTACAGAGATCCAGGAGACTCTAGCATCTCAGCGGCTTTCCAATTGCTCATGTTGATGTCCGCGGATGAAGTGATGGACTGACTGCTGTGATCAGCTGTTTCCTGGTTTTAAAACTCCCCGGTGGTGGCCCGCACAACAGTGCACGTCATCGACACCTCCGCCCATCTCACGCAGAGGCCGGCACATTTACGGCTCGTGTTTACATAGAAATGGAGGCGGAAATAAGTGTACCCTCCGAGGAGGCATATTGCCGGCCCAAAACAGGCTGCCAATATGCCGCCCTCTGTGTAAACACGCCGATCGGGCCGGCAAAAGGCCGGCCTATTGGCGGCTTATTGCCCTGTGTAAAAATGACTAAAGGTTACTAGAGTGCTGATGCTGGTAGAGAACAATGCAGCTTGTCTCTGATTTATCCTATCTATATGTAGGTATGAATGTGGTGATAATAGTAATAAAAGTACTGTCCCATTTGTCAATTTCATTTTCCTGCGACCAACCATTAGCCAGGAGCAGCCATAAATCCAAGATGGATTCGCAAGAAAGACGCCATGGTCGGGGATCATCTCAAAGTTTCCTGCTCTTAATCCAAAAACCTTGTGATTGGCTCATGAATCATAAAATGACTCATTGTCAATGAGCAGATTAATGTTAAGTGAAACTAACTCTTAGCACATTTGCTCGAAAGATTTTTATATTCACCAGCATATTTTGGTTGGTTCTGTTAATTGTTTTGTTAGGTTAAGTCTGATGTGACAATTAGGCACTTTCACTCTGCATGATGCTCCCCAAGAGGATTTCATTTCTCTTATAAACTTGTTACTTATCTTACCTCGTATTATAAAAATTAAATGATGATACTAATGCAGCCCCTATACAGTTGTGGTGTACATCATGGCAGTTTTGAGTTCCAATGATTTCTACAACTCTCATTTTTCTGTTAATGGGTTAATGGGTTAATGGTTAATTCTTGATAGGGTTCAAGTTAAGACTTTAATTCTAGCCTGATTTAGACATTCCTTTGACACTTTTGATGTGTGTTTGGGATCATTGTCCTGATGGATGGTTTAGATCAAAGCATGTTCATGTGCTAGAATGGCCCAGTCAAAGTCCAGACCTAAATCAACTTGAGAATCTCTGGCAAGACTTGAAAATTGCTGTTCACAGACACTCTCCATCCAATCAGACTAAGCTTGAGCTATTTTGCAAGGAAGAATGGGCAAATATTTCAGTCTCTATATGTGCATCGGTAAAATGTGACAAAATGTGGAAAAGTTCAAGGGGGGTGAATACTTTTGCAAGGCACTGTATTTCATCCTGGTGAGTGACTATCAAGAGTTGAGCCAGAATCAAATTGGGGAAATCACAGGGGTGCTGCATTCTGGGAAATATATCTTATATAGATAGCAACCTGGAAGATCAGTTAACCACACCCCTAAAAACCGTGGAACCTTTACTACTCAGAAAATGAGACACAGTCAAAGTGGTAGCATTTCAGTTGGGGTGAGAAGGTTGTATTTTTTTTTTAAATAATAAAAAATATTAAATACAGTAGCCATGTATTGCTCTGAGTGGGAAAAATCATGCATGACAGATGACTGACACATGTTTGAGATCTACTTTTCTCTGATAGATGATAGAGGAAATAATACTTGAGGTTTAATCATCTCAAACATCCTTGAATTTCCTCTACAGAGTTGGAGCTTGAGAGATTAATATTTGTCTCTCCCCAGAATAGATGTGAATAGTTTTGTCTCAGGATGATATCCTTCTCATCAGAAACCATTAGACGGTATCAAAACCAAATGTCTGACGTTTGCGTCTTCGGAGACGTTTCCCAGTGGCAGCGCGTCAACAACCTGGTGACACATCCAGTCCCCATCCACCACGTTCATGGACCAGTAGTCCATGAGGCAGAGTTTCAAACCGCACTGAATCCTTGGAATAAAACATGTCCTAAGGATAAAACAGCAGAGAGCCTCTTTGTAAATAGAGGACAAAATCTCCCTCTCTCTAAGCTCAGGATGCTGCTTATAAATCTCACATTTTAAAAGCTACGGACTAAACTTCAATAAAAGGGATGTTCAAATATGATGGACTTTTTGTGAAGCTCACAGGGTGTCTCACAGTGTCTCCGGCCCTATAACACAGAGCAATCTAATAGAATATAAAATACCTAGTGAGCTGCAGAGGCAGGAGGAAGGTCACACTACTGCAACCGTTTCATGTCAGCTGGTACAAAGCAGCCTGAGATGACACTGACTGACGGAGGAGTATAGAATGTAAATGCAGTCTCACATAAGGGAATGTCAACACGTGCCTGTTGTACATATGCGTAGGTGTGGGTGGCAACAATCCCCTGAGGAAAAGATCTGATTTCTTAATTTATATATGAATAAGTTGGCATTGATTTGTACCGGTGTAGTGTTAGACTAAAGCCCAATTTACGTGTATTTGTGTTAGCTCGCAGTTGTTTTCATGTCAGTTTTCAACTTGCTCATTAAACAAGGTGCTCATTATAATGTGAGAGGTTTGTACATTTTGCGTCAGGATGTAGTCTGCACAGCAAACGTTGCTGTTTTCTCTCTTTCTGATCTGTAATAACGTCTCAGGAGTTTCACTAATTGTCTGCCGAGCATGAACACAAATTGACATTTTATTCGCAAAATATTTTAAAGTTCACCGGAGAAGCATATATATATTTTTTTGCGCTGCTCATTCTAGCAAGAATAAGCTGTTAAATCTCTCTGTTTATCCAGACAGATGTTTGACAAATTCGGGAATAGTGAGGAAAACACATGATGAGCCTAAGAAACTGATTCAGAGTGTCGATAAATATTGAGGTAAGTGGAGCAACATTAGCCGAATTGAAAGCACCCAAGACTCAGCAACCAGGACCCTGAACACACAGGATATAATTTCTGTAGTGCTGTTAACACGCGAGAATAATGAAAAGGCTGGTAAATCGAGGCAAACTACTGAGCTAATCAGCTCTCTGAACAGCGCTTGTGACAGATCATCAGTCTGGGTGAGTCTCATAGGCTATGATTATTGATGGCTAAAACTTTAAAGCCTCACTTATCAATCTTTTCATATCAAGAATATAAAGTGAATGTGTAATGCCTGTCATAAGTACTGTAGCGACAAACCCACAAATAATTATTACTGAACTTTTACTACATTTGCATCTTTCAGCTCGCTTTTTATGAGCAAAAACTGGATTTGTGTTTGTCCGGTGACTAGAACATTGTCTCCTAATGAGTGCTAATGATGCTCTGTGTCTGCTCGATTTGTAATAATGAAAATTTTATGTCAGGTGTGTGTGTGATGGTCAGTTTGTTAAAGATTTCTTGAAAGAAAAGAAAGCGCATATTAACACAGCTTTAAGGTCACACACAATGCATGTTTAGGCTAGCCAGTATGTTAGCATGCTATGACTGAGCTTTATAGTGTTTCTGACACTTTGTGCTGGAGTGTAGTGGTACATGTACTCTCGCGCCGGACCTGAAAATTCGACTATTTAGATATTCGTTGGTCTGGCAGGGATTGGCTGTTTATTACTACCAGCTACATTAATGACAGAGCTAATGTATATGTCCCCAACAGTCAAGGTATGAAGGTCACAGATTTAGTGCAGTCATATGAAGAATACAGCCGTCACATGCGTATGTCTACGTACTGAAACGCGATCCCCCCCCCCAAACCGAGGTAGGTACCAAAGCGTAGCTTCTTTGTACCTTTAGGTGCCTGCTTTGTACACTTTCCCATTGCGACAGGAAAGAGGCGTACTGATGCGTACTGTCATCAGCTGCTCTCTCTCATTCTAATATTGTCACCTCTGGCTCCAAAAAACAAAGATGGCAACAGCCATGGTTTTTTGAAGCCAAAGGCTTCAAAACACTAGTCTACAAATCAACAGGTCACGTCACAGTTGGTTCACACTTCCAGGAAAGAGATAAAAATAGCGAACCAGTCGAATACTCCATGACTGTTCCTTCTGTGTTTGACTAATTCAGAAAGACATCACTTTCCTCTTTTCAAAGAGTTTGTAATCCGATTACAGTCTTAGTCGGTAACTAACAAAACATCCACTGAGACAGGCTGTCAGCTTGATGCTGCACACCCTATTAATTTAGACACACAGCTGTTTCATCTGCCCATCTGTTTCTGCTGGCACTGTACTACTGACGCTGCTGTATTGTGCTGTTTGAGTCTGATTCATTCTTCTCTCGAGGAACCTTGGGACTTGCCATTAGATCTCGTCAGCCAAGTCGTGATTGCCTCAATGCATCAAAGTAAACTTCTGGGGTCTTCGTGTGTCCTCTGTCATTTTTTCTTGTCAAATGTACTTCAGACGCGAGTATCACATCTAACAGGTCATTGAGGACACACATGACTGCACAGTAACGCTCCAGTTTCACGACAGTGTATGGCACATGTCGCATCAGGCTTTGTGGCAGTGAGTTGGCATTTTCATTCCACACTGGTTTGCTTTGTCAGTATTTTGCCACCTCACCGTGAACGTGAACGGTGCTGACATGGGAACAGAGACACAATAGGGGGTTTGTCAGCTGTGATCAAGGTGACATGCTGCGATTTTGGCGTGAATCACCTCTGGGAATTGAACTCATGTCAGGTCAAAGGCACATGTTTTATCACTCTATCTTGTGTTTCACATGACGTAACCCCCCTTTCCTGCTAATCTACATCCTGTCATGCAATTTATAAGACACTGACGCCACCTACACACTCAAATCTTGTTAATTGTTTGTTGTTAATTGTTAATTTGTGTACATTCCTTTCTTGTTCTGGGGTCTCATCAGTGGACCTTACCTGATGTGGGAAGGATATTTAATTAAGTGTAATTTTTTTTCCTTTTATGACATTTTATGGGTTTATTTTGTTGACTTATGACACTAACTCATGAACTCACTGCTTTTACATCACCCACCTGAAACTGGAGGGCTATCAGACCATCAACTCTTGGGGTTACAAAGTGGTTTTAGGTTACAGGACAGGCAGGGGCCACCTAGTTTGCACGCCAATTTCTGTAGACATCTCTGCAACACAGTGCATTGACACTGTTGTGTCATCACACGACATAATGTTGGTTCATTTGTTTGGCTTTAAACCAGAAATGTGGCCATATCTTACAAATTGCTCCTTTAAGACTGAGTTTAATGATAAATGTAAAAACTTTGTTTTAGAAATAAAGCCTCTAGTGTTAATTAGATCCAGACAGATGCAAAGTTTTTGAGCCTGATAAGAAAGAAAATGTGAGCAGTAATTCCTCAGTCAATCCTTAAAGACATTACAAAGACAAATATACTTGATGAGGTTATAAAATAAAAGCATCATTGCTCTCAGGAGGATATGTAAAAGACTTTCTAAATGACCTAAAACATACAGTACTAAAGGCATTTTTATACTGTTAATTATAAGCCAAGATACACAAGATATCTCTGTGACAAGCTACGGTAATATTCACTGATACAATCAGGCTTTTATCTTCACAGCCAAGTTCAAACATTTTCTAAAATTAACTTAACTGATTGATTTTCGATAGACTGGGCATTCAAACCAACAACATCTTCTTCCATCTACGTTTGTTTTTTTTGGACACCCTGTCAATAGATATGAATCAATGTACCATTGTATGGTGCCAGCGGGTGTCCAAAATAACAACAGATGGCAGACATGCATACCACTTCAGAGCTGGATGACCAGTGGGAACAGCATGAGCCTGACTGGGTTCTGCACAACACTGATTCACTATTACATTAGTCATATCGGTGGACTGAAAGAATAGCAAGACGGCTCGAAACATTGTGTTTCTTCCCCTGGAGTGGTTTGCAGTGTTGTGAGCTCAAAATTTGAACAGTAAAAGAAACACATGTGCTTCTTTGCAGTTTTGTCAGAATACCAAAAAAAGAAGACACAAACATTGCTGATTGTTTCCTGGAGTTTTTATTTGAAGTTAAAGTTGAGGTTAAGGTAAGATTTTACTTTTTGTGGAGGCTGTTTTGCTGGAAAAGTAGCTCATGATTAATTGCATTGTTATCAGCGTGACCAGACCATGAAGACAAAGAGTTGACCGAATAACAAGGTCTGAGCTACTGCGAAGCCTAGTGACGATGATGGTAGGAGACGACGGCAGCGAGGAAAGTCATTAAAAGCGGCATCATTTAGATTTTTGCCTCATTTCAAGCAGCTTTTTCATTTCGTGCAGGACAGAAGGATTTATGGTGTCACTGACTTTATGTGGATGCCTCTATTTGATTGTGCATGTGTGATATATTTATAGTATAACGCCTTTTTTGTTCTTACGTCTCTCTCCCATCTCGGTTTGAGCTTTAGTCCATGCATTTCCGTCTGCACACTGTCCACATGTGTAGGCGTGTTAAGTCCCTGTATATTATTAACAGGAATCCAAGGGAGCAGGTCGATAAAGCCCCTGCCCACCAGTGTCCCCCTGAAGTCCTACACACAATCTCCAAGCTTTGCCCTCCCATAGTCATCTATGGTAATCACTGGGATCACATCACAGCACATCCTTAATCATGCTGGGGGCGGTTCTGGGAAGCCAAGTACGCAGTCAGTGAACCACTGACCTCGGCAGACTACCGACTTCTTTCATCTCGGAGCAACACTTTTTCTCCCTCATAAGTCTGATTTAGAAACACACATCTTTCACGTCACAGCATCACTGAGATGACTGAGTTTCAAAGAACAGGGTGCTGATATGAATTTTGATCATACAACAACTTTAAAGCCGACATAAATCGTGTTCTTTTTACGGTGGTATAGGTCGCGGACTCAGCTCTGTGGGTTGCCTGTTTGCAGTGGTGGAAAATAACTGAGAACATTTACTCAGCTACAGCTCTGATGTAAGTTTTTAAGTACTTGTACTTGAGTATTTCTTTTTTCTGCTCCTTTATACTTGTACTCAACAAGTTTCTTTTTGGATTGTGATTTAAGATTTAAAAAAACACCTAATTACAAGCTTATAAAATACAATGCATTATTAAAGATTAAATAAGTGTGTCCCAACCTTTGTGACAAGAAACAGTGGCTCGTTTGGTTTCCATGGCTCCTTTTGGATAAGTTGGCAGCAGTCCAACTAAAAAGAGTTCTCCTCTAAACTTAAAAATCTGAGAAAGATGGTTCCATTTCAACTGTCCAAGACCAAAAGAGATAAATACATGCTACCATTTGGTAATACTATGAATACAATTTTGTGCAGCAACACATTTTTGTACCCTATTGATTATCTCACGACCTCTTAAATCTATCTTGCCCCTTATGTTGAGAACTGCTTGACCAAACAAACTAACTTTATATAAGATAGTAAAATGTCCAACGTGTAAACTATGGCCACCTGTCGAAGGTCAGTCCAAACAAACCAGAGTTACTACCAACTTCTGTTATCTATGGCTGTAGCTAGCTGCCATTAACTAATTAGTACATTTAGCATTGCAGCTAGTGGTCTTATTTGTGCGAGGCTCTGCTGACCAGGAACTCTGAGGCTCTGGACGAGAAGACACGACAGGGGAGTAAAGGAGAGGCTTGAAGTGGGAGACGAGCCAAGATTTTCACATCATAAGAATTTATTTCAACTGAACCAGAGATGGTTGTTGGAACATTGGAGCAGCAAACTGATACAGTGGTTGGTTTATGTTGAGTCCTGTTTTAGGATTGGGAGTTAAAAAAGAAAGTATGAGGTATACGGGTGTATTTTCCGTTTAATAAGGAAACGTGTAATCTTTCACTTTCTTGACAATTTGTGAGTTTATTTTCTTTATTCATTGGGCTTAAAAAGTTAGAAAAGCTTGTGAAACATAGCAAACTCACATACATCTTCCAGCTGAACGTTAGGGGTGCAAATTCTCGTCGTATGTTACACATTGTACCTTTAAAACTAAGTCTGCCTCGACCACAAAAGTGAAACGCTGCTAGCAGATCATAATTGTATAATAATACACCAGTCACTTGGTCCACCAAGTCACTTTTTTTCTGCAGAACAATAACTTTTACTTTTAAGTACATTGAGCTGCCAATAGTTCTAGTAGTTGGTTCTGTACTTCTTCCACCACCGTCTCTTTTCTCATTACTGTTGGTGCACCTGCAGCCATATTGACAAGTAGTGGTGTGTCCTTTCCCTGAGACAAACATCTAAGCTGATGGAGCGATCCAGTTAAGCCTCAGTGTGCTTGGTGATGTGTGTTGTCACTCAAACTCCTACTCCTTTAACGCCTAGAGAAGAAGTCATTGTCTTGACTCTTTCATCACAAGAACTCCCCAATCGGATTTCCAACACAAAGTGATGCCAAAATAAGAAACTCAAATATTGAGTCGACTCATTATCTGCTGCATGTGGGCAAAACAATGAGCACGAAGCATCCTCGTAAATGTGAAATGAAGGTGATTGCATCCAATAACAGCTCCAAGCTCCTGATGTATGCAAAACAGAGAGATAGAAGATAATGAAAGATTAATGAGTAAATCTCTGCCCATGAATATTTGAGGAGGGGAAGTCTGTTTAATACATGATCATCCTGTGAAAGGCTTCCTGTACATACCACTGCCTCATTCGGCGATTCAGGGAGGATGCTTATTAGATTTTCAGGCGGATGGCATTTTCATTGCCCGATTCTCCAATGAGCCTCTTTCATAAATCATTTTATATCACTTTATATTTGGGTTTTATTCCTGGACGCGATATATAAAGACGGGGGGAAAAAACTGTCCACAGACTTTAGAGAGATGGAGGATGATAAATGATGCTTCCTGGCGGTATTTCATCACAAACATATCGTTAATAAAAACGTGCCTCAGTCATACTCGATGTTCATAATGAGATCTTCAATCGAAATTACGAAAGGCATCTATTTCAAACACGCATCCTCTTCCTCTTCCTCCACACTTACACGGAGCCATCATTAGACCATTTGCATCCGAAATTACCTCCATACTATGGATTGCTGAGCTTTGAGGGGCCACACTTGACATAACATAGCTCTGTAGCTCATGGCTCTAACTGCTTTTGTGACTGACACACTGAGAGGGATCAATGGATTAGTTTCCATGAGATGGGTGTTCTTGGGGGCTGCAGACGTGCCCGCACATGCTAAGAGTGGGATTACGGCGAGGCAGACAGGAGCTCTCTGGTCTGACGGGCGCCTGTCGGCCCATCTCCCAGCTCAAGATGGTGACAAATGAAGAACGCTGCCAGCAGAGTGCACTCGCATCTCCAACTCAATCACACTGAGTCAACACCGGAACTCACACTGTCAATCAGGCGCATCCATTTATGCAAACATGCGCAAATCGGCAAACATCAGTACGCAGTCAGGCACAGTGGTACTTGCTTACTTTTACATCAGGGTTTCATGCATGCCTTCATTCCTGGAGCATTACCTTTGCTGTCTGTGTGTGTGTGTGTGTGTGTGTGTGTGTATGATTGTGTAATCCACCCGGCTCTACTGTGTTTCTATTACGACCTTAGACTGACAAAAGAAATCTCTATGATGGAGGATCAGCCACATTCCCTACAGCCACAATCTCTATCAAACCTAAGCGGTGCCCAGACTTAGAGAAATATGAGGGACACACGTTCTTCATTTCTTCATCACATCCGTCGCCTTGTCAGAATGTTGAGATTATGTAATTACCCAATAATGTACGTAGACATATTTTATCCCAGCTGGTGGTTAGATTTGTCTCTGACAAAGCCTTAGGAGGGTGTTTCACCATGAAAGATATTTATAGTACAGACGGGAGCCTGTTCAAGGGAAACCCAAAGCTATGAGGATGATGAATGGTTTTAATGAACGTATTGCATAAATGCAATACCAGAGGGAAGAAAATAACATTAAGCTAAATTTGATCTCCCATACACATGCGAAACATGAGATTCAGCACACACATGCATGATGAAAATACACAATACACTTCTAAGCACCCATTTACCCTCCCAAATCCAGCCGCCTACATGGAACAGCCCCGCCACACACTTGCACAGTCTCATTTATGATTCCTGTGTTCTGCTTGATGATCACAGCAGCTGGAAAAGCCAAGGTGACAGCAGATGTAAACGTTGCAGAGAGACTTTCCCCCCTTCTTTGCATGTCATCAAAGTGGTGGTCGGGACTTCCGATTTCCCCTGTCTCCACAGCAGAGTATGAATAATGCAGCAGTGCGGGGTTGCCTGCCTGACAGGATGACTTGATAAAACAGCTGGGGGAGACCGTGAGAGACGTCACTAGAAAAAAAAGAAAAGACAAAGGGGACTGCAGCGCCTAAATATAAGCGTCTCCAAAGTCCTAGTCGCTTCTTCCATGCAAAGACATAGAGATTAAGTATATGGCAGTTTTGCATGTGTGTTGACACCACTTTTGTGCCAACGCACACACCTGGAGTGATCGGCAATGCTGGCACCCTACTCAGGAACATAGATTTTGAGCAAGGTTCCCCTAATAATAGGGACAAAGAGGTTTTTACACCACACAACAATGCGCAGTCATTAAGCAGCTGAGTTATTAAGCAAATGTTTCAACTGCGTATGTAATACAAACAGTCGATTCACAGTTATCAAATGCATTTTTGGAGCATCTTACCCATTCAAGGCATTATGTATTGCAGCAATTATGGGCTGCACCCAACAGAAGAGAAGCTCCTCAGCCCACCCAAAGAAAAACAACCAAAATAAAATAAATAAAATAAATGTTATTCCCCAAATAAAGACCTCTATAGTAATCTCTCTCCTCATCTCTTTCCAAAAAATATAAATAAAGCAACAATTCTTTTACTTTCTTGACAATTTTGAGTTTATTTTCTTTATTCATTGGGCTTAAAAAGTTGGAAAAGCTTGTGAGCAAACTCACATACATCTTCCAGCTGAACATTAAGGGTGCAAATTAAACTATGGCTCAGGTGGTAGAGTGGGTTGGCCAATGTTCGGAGGGTCGGCGGTTCGATCCCCGTCCTTGCCACTTGTGTCGTGGTCGTTATGTCCTTGGGCAAGACACTTCACCCACCTTGCCTCGTGTGAATGTGTATGACTGCTGCATGTTTGAGGTGGTGGTCGGAGGGGCCGTAGGCGCAAAATGGTAGCCATGCTTCCGTCCACCACCGGTATGACTATGTGTGAATGAATGGAACCTGGAACCCTGTCAGGTGCTTTGAGTGTCTTAAAAAGCCCCATACAAATCCAATCCATCATCATTCATTAATTAGATTATTTAAGGATGACACAAGTTTTCCCCAATTTACACACTATACACTTCCATTACAGGTACCAAACTAAAGACCTAAAGCTCAGCATATAAACAAAACCTCTATCTGAACTCCAACTAAGTTCCTTTTGTCATTCCTGCCTTAAGGTATAATGACATTAGTCTTGCCAAACAGGAGTGACATTCCCCCTGACGGATCCCCTTGTCAGGCTCGGTGCTTGAGGCCGTGATGGCACATCTTGCTGCTAATCGCACTGTTTCGGAGGCAAGCCGGCGGAATGAGTAAGAGATACTCTTTAAACGCCAGGAGCAAATTGTACTCACTTAAGTGTGACTTCTTTTCAATGGCATCATTGTGACGGTCTATTAGTCACCCTGTTATCAGCAACACAGGCTGTGAGGAGCTTTCGACAATTACATTGACAGTGCAGCTGATAACACCTGACCTGCAGCTCTGTCAGAACACAAAACTGACTGGAGAGCAATCGCTGCATGAGCTCAGTTTACACATGTATTCTACCTCATAGGAGTCAGTGGTCGAGGACTGTATAGGAGCTGATAAGGTAATTGGCACATGTTGAAAATCCACAGCACAGTTAAGTGAAACCAAAGCATCGGTAATGAATGAAACAGTGGGTGCATGATGGGTGTAATTGTCTTTTAATTACCCAATCAGCCTCATTATCATCACAAGTTCCTGATGGTTGATTTTTAAATTACAACCTCTACAAACATTTAACAAATCATTCATTAAAATGATTTTATTAAACCGATATTTAGTTTTCTGAATCAACACTGACTCAGATGACTCATCTGTTGGCCACCTTTGACCCACCGTTTGGTTTTCCAGCGTACATATCGACTGTTTTGGTTCATTGCTTTCACCTAAAGATGCCCTTACAAGCTCAGAGAAGCCGAGTGTCATTATATTCCTGGCTTGAAACAACACAGAGACAAAGTTAGCCTGTGGCTGGTGAGCAAACAACCCAGATATCTTTATTATGATTATTCTTATTGGTACATATAGGTGATGATATCCTTACACCTTGGCCATAATTTGCTAAACTGATTGAGTCCTTTCGCCTTTCACTGGTCTTTCTGAGGACGTGAAACATGCAGTCTTCTGTCCATATTTTGAGCTTTACATGTCCATAAATGTACAATCAACACCTTGACGCCTTAGCAAATAAAGATGTGTTAGCATTGAATAAAACATGCTAACATTTCTGCATTAAAATGTCTATTTCTGTTTCTGTTATGTTTCGAACGGTGTCCAACCCAGAGAAATCCTAATTCTATTCACAATAACTAGACTATGACTTCCAAAAAAGGCAGAGATTGAAGGAGGAAGTCTGAGAAGGAGACTACACATCATATGAAGAAAACTATTTAACATTACCTCATCTGTGAACATTTCTGCCTCAGTCATGTAAATACATTTACATGAGCAGTGGAGACAACAACTCCTATGATCCCACTTTACTTTTGTTGGTTCATTTGTAGACATGTTTCTGAAGTCCAATAATCAACCTCTTTTAGCTCTGTTTTATTCTTAACCAATTCAGGAAAAGCCACAGAGGAGGGATCCCTCTCCCAGGACAGACAGACACGCAATAGATGTCACATGGACAGAACAGAACAACAAAATCACAAATTACAAATTGCTAGAATATCTGATACAAATTATAATATATGTAAAGTGTGTGTACCCAGGAGATGACTGAGCACACCGAGGCATTGCCAAGTGGCCACATGACCTCCTCTCCTACGTGGTGACCTGGAGGAGGGCAGACCACCCAAGATAATTAGCAGTAAAACAGAGAAGTTCAGTGGGAAGAGGCATCAACTTTTACAGAAATACAGATATAAGGAGATAGTAAAATAGAGGAGAGCAATGATCCAGCGGAGCCCAGGGTATGACGATCCATATGCGTCGATTTGTGAGGCAGCAGGAGCTATCATGCTAACATTCAGAGAGAGCGGGAACACATTTGTAATGCATGAGACGATGGTACTGTGAAAGGCATTAATTCCAAAGGTCAACCCAAGTGTCACAAATCCACATTAGTCTGAGCCACCTTGACTGAAATACCTTCAGCTGACTTTAATTGGAATCTTGAAGAACTTGATGAAATTAGTACAAATATAGCCAGTGACAGTGTCCCTGGCATGTTCGTGTGTCTAGTGAGTGACCTTTCCCAGCAATCATTTCCTCTAAAGAGAATACAGCTAATGCTCATTAATTACATGTAGATTGAGTATTTTGATACATAGTATTTTTATCACTCAGTCTATTTGTAGTTACTACTACAAATAGTGCAATACTGCACTATCTATGCTTGTTTTCAGCTTGTGCATGAACAAGCTAAAAGGGTGTGATCGTGTTTTTGGTGAACGTAACTAAGCAAATTAATTGCTTTAAAATTGTTACTATGGATCCCACTATTTTTCTTAATGAGACCTGACTCAACCGATCTCCCATCAAGTCATGAACACTGCCTGTAATTGGTTGACAGACTCAGCTTGAGGTATAATGGGATTGCCCATTGAAGGCTAACAAATCGCGCTATCAACAACAACTATTTTCAATACACAAAATAAATAAATGATCATGGAATGCATTCAACGTTGGATTTATTGCTAAGTCTCACACTGGAGCACCATGAGCGAGTTCATTTTCATTTTTCAGAAAATTCAAGATCTTTAATAAAAAAAAAGGTTGCCCATTTTAAATAGTTAACACCAATGAACGGGTCCTTGTAAGGTTTCAGCAGAGCTTGATGATGAGCTGATCATCTGGATAGGTGTGACGGCGCAGGGAGCATGTAAAAGTTGCAGGGCAGACGGCTGCCAGGACTGAAAAACACTGTTTTAGTTGTATTGCTTGCTCAATATAGAAATCAGAGAATATCTGGAATAAATTCTATCTCCTTGCCTTTTACTTACTATTCTTTGGAGTTTTGAGTCGCAATCATCTATTTAACTTCACACTCAAGAACCAACCAGAAACCAGCTAAAATCCCACGTATTGAATGCATCCCAGTTAAATTAAACCTTGCTATACAAAGCTGACCTATACCACATTCCTATTCTAGTCCTATTACTTATTCAGAGATCTAGCTGCTTATAAATAGCAGCACATCACAACCAGGCACCCTATTGTCACGGCTGCTATGATAAAAGACAGAGAGCGAGTAAAGTTAAAATAAAAAAGCATCCTACTTTGCCTTTCTGCTTCTAGCTTCACAGCCGTGCCACTGTATAATAAGTATAACCTAGAAGTCAGACGTGAGTTATTTCTGTTTATGATAAATCACATTAAAGCCTTTGAAATCACTTTATTTTAGTTGCCAATTTTTGTTTATGACGGCACAGAATTTTTATAAAGTAAACATATTCATCTGTTGCAGCCTCCTCTTCATAAAGGCGGTTATTTATCTGTTTGAATAGATATGGTGTAGTGGGAGTAGTCCTGCAGCATTCACCTTCACATCTCACTCTCTGCCTTAATGCCTCTATGGGGAAACAATTAGAGTAAAAATCAACCTCTAGATTACTTCGGGGCCCCCTTTCTAATCTCAAACTGCTCTCTGTTAGAATTGAATTCCGATACATGCAGGATTTGTTCAATCGTTTGTTATTATGAAGGGGGTTACTCCAGTGTACCGGCGGTATGATAACCATATAAAGACTTTGATGTATACAGTATAATATTCCTGCACGATTAAATATCGCTCTGAGGCTGAAAGGAAATCAAGTTGGCCAATAAACTGCTACACGCAGGCCATGTTCAGAACTGTTGAAATAGGAAACACAATACAAGAGGTCCAGTTTGAGGGATAAGACCTGTCAGACACTTATATTGGTTTATAACGCGATGACTCTCTGGGAAGTTGTCACAGCAACAGCCATTTCATTTGATGTCCCAATGAGGCCAAGGTAAACGAGGCTTGAGAATAATATAAGATGACCGACCGGGGGTGTGCACTTAATTGATTGGCTAATATAGAGTGTTGGCTGATGCTGAACTGACTTTTTTCTTTTCCTCCATTGTGTTATGATCTGCGTTGAGCAGATCCTTTTTTGTGTTTTTTGGCTGGCTTGGGCTTCCATACCCTGTCTCCCTCTTGTTACCCCTCCCCTGTCTGTTCTCCTAGTGTGGGCGTGTCTCCTTTTTTCCTGCAGGCTGCACCAGGTGATCCTCATCTCATTCATCAACCTCCTCCATAAAACCCCTGGTTCCCCAGCAACTCATCGTCAGATCATGCTTCCAACCTCCGTGGTATCTGGTGCTCCAGCTCCGATTCCCAGTGTACTTTCGAGTTTACTGTCTAGCTTGTGTAGCTAAAGCTCTGTGTGTTTTTCGCTGTTCCAGTCCTGTCTTCGTCCTGCCTGCCTGCTTGCCAGTCTTCCCGTTTGTTTGTCTGCTTGCCTGTTCGCGAGCCTGCTCCGTCTTCCTGCTTCCGGGTTCACTACTCTCCACACCTCGATCCACCTTGGTGTCGGACTTCGTCAGGACCTGCCTGTGAGTCTCCCCACCAGCTGTCTTGGCCGGCCCTGCCGAACTCTGGTGCCACAGGATACGGTACCGAACCAGCACGACAGAGAGCAACCAGTGGAGCGTCACCAGCTCGGGTATTGTTTAGCCCTCACCTACATCTGATTAGCTTCTAGCTAATAAAACCTGTTACCGACTAACTTTGCTTGTACGAGTTTGCATTTGAGCTCAGATGGTTTTAAATTAAAATGATAAAATGCAACACATCTGTAGCATTCGTTGACTTCGATACGGACACCACGTTACACCAACAATCATTGAAAGCAACTAGCTGCCTTATATATGCGACTCCGCAACCACAAGAACATTGTGTATTTACACCAGAACCAACAACCACACAATATTAATAATAATCTACAAAATACAAATGATTATTTACATAAATACAGACATAAATAACACACACCACCCAACTACATGAATGGACAACAAACACAAATCAGTAATGTTTGCATCTCTAATCGAATGGTTTAGTCCTGGAGCTCTTAACCAGATGTTTAGGCTTGCCTAGCTCAATATTTTCCTTCCACCTGCCTCTTTAGAGACAACCAGGAAGAGATGAGTATTGCTGTGTTCCCACGTTAGCTGGAAACTTAAAGATGAAACACAAAACTTCCCTACACAACTTAAAATGAGCCATTTATGGTAATGGAACCACGGGTATCCATTTCTTCCCCATAAACCCAAACCGACCTGCTACCTACCTCCTGTAGTTGTCATTAATAAGACAGAGGACATAAAGATGGACCCCTATTTGAGGACTTTTATAGTTTCAAGATGACTTTCTCTTTGAAATCTCTGTTCAGTGTCCTCCGACAGTCCAGAGTTAATTTAAAAAAAAAAAAAAAAAATAAATAAATAAATTGTGCTCAGAATGAAATTAATGAGTGGCAGCAAGTGCTGCCTTTTTGCACATTTTAATAAATCCAGCTTATTTTTGGGAATGTTAGCTAACCTCTGATAATGTCGTCAGACTTGTACTTTTACAGTGAAGGCCAATTGCTGCGCTATTAGGAAGCACATATACGTAGTGACGAGTAACGGCGGGACAGATTCCATTCTAATTGAGGAATAAAATTTTACTATGTGCCTGACAGCAAGAGAATGTAAAAGTCATTGGCCTCTTTGTGATGTCGTCATATTTGAGGAGGTGGTGAAGCTGAGTAGTTTAGGAAACCTGCCTGATGGATACTCGACACTGGTGGCGATGGATAAAGAAAATGGCTGAAGATCTAATCGGAGGAGGAGTTGATTCTGGCGATCTCAACTTGGGTACTTGAGATGACTGGGGTCAGGAGGGTCACACGATATAAACTAAAATGGCGGCCAATCATGTTGCTGCTGTCAAACTTTAAATCCGTCCTCTCTCTGCTGATGTCAGCTCATTGTGATGGTGGCAGAATCTGGTTGGTCCGATGAGGAGGGAAAAAAGAAAAACGGCCATCATCAGCTGATTAAGAAGAAATGGAGAGAGTTGAATGAGAATAAAAAGTGTCCCTGATTGAACTATTATTTCAACAGCTCACCAGATTGGATTGTTGCTTCCCTCGTCTCATTGTGGCAAAAGTGAGGCCTAGTTGTGTGTGTGTGTGTGTGTGTGTGTTTGTTTGCTGTCAGCATCCTCCAGACTGTAACCCCAGCTGTGCTTCACAGTGGCCTGCAGCACCATTGACTTGTATCCACATGCTCCTCGGATGGTACCATTTATTTCCCGACTGTGTTAAAGAGCCCATTTTCTTTTTTTTTTTTTAAAAGACTGTGTTCTTGTCAAATACTGATGCTTTGGAATACAATCATATAGCGTCAGTATTTGACAAGTTGGGAATAAGACTCAAAACTTTTCTTACAAATACAACTGTTAATGCTAATAACTAATAACTCAAAGTGGATCAGACCAGATTACAAATAACATGTGAGGAGTAAAGGTGTAACACGTAAGAGCTGGCCCCCTGACAGTTCACTCAAAAATGAACAGGGGAGCAGAATATAGCCAGAACAACTGCTAACTGTAGCTGCGTTAGCTCAGTTTTAGCCAGGCAGCTAGTGGTCCAGACAGGGAAACTCAAAGCAAGGGGGGAGTTTTGGTCATGATTACACCACTAGCTCAGGAGATGGCAAGGGCTAACTGCTAAGAATGCTAACTTCAAAGATACCTCTGCAACACAATACATGTCTTTGTCTTTGGCACAGTGTCAAAATCGATGTTCTGATAATGCTAGCTATTTTTGAAAATGTTTTTAAACTTATCCTTGCATACTGTATTGCACCTTTACATTTATGTGCATCAGTTTTTTAGAGTTTCGGAGTTGTTCTGTCTTCACATGACTTTCCATCCCTGAACTTACTTTTACAATACCAAATAAACTGTTGCATCAAAAGTCAGTTGTTATATTGGACGCAAAAGCTGATGGCAAAGGTGTGCAGCAAAAACTGGTTGCTCAAAATCAAACTCAAGGTCTTTTTTAGATGTGATATAGTGTAATTACAAACCACTACAGCAATCACGCGTTACTCCTCGATAAGTACTGTGAATACAGCCAGCAAGCAGCATGTGTAATGTACACATGTTGAATATATTGACCTGTTTCCTATTTGTTTTAATGTCGGGCGAGGGACCTGCTACAGTCAAGTTAACATAGTAAACACTGTTCGGTTGCATAATCCTATCCACTCGCCGCCACATATTTTGCAGAGCAGCAAACTACATTCCCTGAGTCACCTTTTTTGTTACATATTAATTCAATATTTGTGTATTCATATTTTATAACGTCTTGATCTCTGATGCAGTGAAAAGGCCCTCAAGTTAAATTTGTTCCAGTTCATTTGACTGTGCACTGAACTTTGCTGAGTGCGTGTGCGCAGCAGAGACGATGGAGGGGAGAGAGAGAGAGAGAGAGAGAGAAAAAAAAAAAAAAGAAGACAATCATGAATCGAGCTGTCACACGAGCCGGCCAATGCGTGGCGTTCTCCTCCTAACATCCATACATGATGATTCCCATGTTAACTCTGACCTGCAGGCAGTCCCTGAGCTTTCTCTCCATTTCTATAACCATCACTCACTACACTAATGTGCACCATTCGTTTTATTGCAACCTCTCAATTATTCAGTGCCATCAGCCGAATCCATATGTGCATGTGTATTCCTTTTGTTTATGCGTGTGTGTGAGCTGATGCAATATGTGTGTGCTTGTGTGCAGTGGACAAGGAATGAATGAGACATTGAGAAATTGAATGGTGAGGGTAAGGCCAGGGTTGAATTTTCATTGCTGGCCATGCATTCACTGTAAAAATTGAATTCCTCTGTTGGGTTTTTATTCCCTCGTATATGAGACACACACGTGGACCTCATCTGGCCCCTGTGGGCTGAAAGACACCGCTACAAAAGCAGGCCTTCTGTTACAGCATTCTCCCTCTAACTGAGAACATCTTCCTCAGGATTTTCCAGATGGGAAAATAAAAATGCCCACAGCACACTGAGCTGGAAGCATCTTAAAGGTTAGAGAGGAGAATAATCTGAATTCCAGTTTGAATTGGTCAAACTGTTAGTGTTGGTGGTAAAAGTGAAGAAGTAATGTTTTCTATTTTCCGTGCCCATTTCCTTTTGCCCTTGAGAATGCTGTTCAGTGTGTGGATGAGCTGACTCTGCATATTGTTGCCTGATGAACAGTAGCAGTAGTGGAATGTGCTCATAATGATTACTAAAAGCATATCATGAAAAATCACACAAACTATATTCAAAACTCATTTAAAGCTACTAGAAGGGGCTTGCGTTTTGTGTTGATTCTGTCACCCCCTTTGGACAAAAGAGATTTGAGCAGCACAGCTTGCTGTCGTAAAGGATTTGTTTCCAAGTGGGTTAAAGAAAGATGATATTTTTCTTTTTAAATCACAGCTGTTTGCAGGATTCATAGCAAAGTGGTAATGTGTCTGTTTGTGGATAATAACAGTAATATGATGATTATGACGCTTCAAGTTCAAGGTTCCTTGTTGTACATCTAACCAAATATATTATAAGCGGAACGTACTAATGTATCCAAAGAAATTATGCAGAATGTATGATTTGACATAAAGACTGCCATATCACCCGATATATCAAATGACATATATCATGGTACATATGTTCTGCCTCAAGTCACTGCAAGGAAATTAGCTGTTTTTAAGCACATTATTGCCCTGTTAAAATTCCCATTTGCCTCAGTATAATCTCCGACCTGCTGTGTTTATGAAACCAGAACAAGATCACTGTAGACAGAGACATGGGCACAAACATCTGCATACATGCTCTTACTTCACCTTCAGATACAGCACATGCTGCAGATCCCACACAGGAGACATCTGGCCACTATGCTGAATGCACGGCCTTATTCATATATTTTCAGCAAATGCTTTGTCAATTATTTAGCCGCGGTGCTATTTATGGGCAAAAGCTCCATCTTCAAATATGCATGATGTGTCTATAAAGGATTTGATGTCTCCTCGCCTCTGTTTGAGTGGCAGAATCGTGTGACAGCGGGCCACGATGGGCAAGAAAACACAAATAGTACAAGACAACGGTGAGGTCTGTGTGTCAGGATCTTGGTTTATTTCTGGATGAAGGGAGCTTGCGTGACCCGCCCACGCACCGGGTGCTAATGGAGCTTACAAGACATGAGGTCCGTAATGTTCTGAAAAGTTGCCGTGTATAGGAGGCCTGAACTGAACCAGCGGGGTGACACAAATGCACTGTATGTGGAGGTTTAGCACAGAGCAGGAGAAATGATGTGAAGATCTCAAAGTATATGCGTTTTAATGCAGTGGCAATCCATCAAGCATGAGTAAAGCTCAATCGCTGTCTTAGCACCCTAGGAAATATTAGCATATCATCTATTTTTTGGTTGATTCGGTCAGGACCAAGGGATAGAAAGATATACATTGTTGCATTTAGGGTCTGGTAAAAGCCCCCAGGAAGAGTGGCCGGCTTTAAAACGGACTTTCGTATGTCACATGATGCACTGCGGTCCAAAATGACTTTTTCCCATAAGATGATATTGTGAAAAAAAGCCACCATAAAACTGTGGATATTTTTTTGTTTTGCAAGTCTATAGTCTATAAGTGCTGCAGGATTAAATCATCTTAATGTTTATTCTAGTTAGCTGGGCGCTAAAACGGAATTTAGCTGGCTCAGTCGGCAGATGTCTCCAGTACACATGCTCAATTGATCCCCCTTGGGAGAAATGTACTGCTTAAACTAGACTGTTTAAGCAGAGGGGGTTTATGAGAATCAAACTGAAAACTTACTTCTTAGATTCTTTTTCAATTGTGAGTACAAATAAACAAAACAGAAAGAAAAGTTAATGAAAGGTGCATCTTACATTACATTCCGAGCTATCACAAATTGACAAGACACAAAATGGATTTCTTGTACAGTGAAAGCTTTCACATATTTGCAGCCGCTAGTCCCTGATGGTGTGATAATATGTATTTCCACTCAAACATATTCCCCCTGGTGATGTTTGTTTGCTTCAATTCTTCAGTTCCGGTTACTTTCAATTACTTTCCTGTACTAGAATGGTGAAGCCATGTTTGGAATTTTAATATCCTATCATCATCATCATAATGTCGTACAGAAACAAATGCAAGATGTAAATGGAGCCCAGGAAGATGTTTCATTTGAAGAACAACTCGTCTGAGATCTTATTTTCTCAAACTGTGAGTGAGAGCGCCTGTCTTTTATAAGCAACATTTCCCCTGTGACTATTTTCTTAGCTAGTACTTTTATACAGCGTGGAGAAATATTGGTCTCAAAGGAAATTATGAGGATCACACTTCAGCAGCGAATGATCAATATGAATAGCTAGTTAGCACATGCAGCAATATCAAAAACAGCTCCACAGACAAATGGGATAAACTCACATTTTGGTACAAACTTGACGAGTTTTCACAGTCCAGGTCAGAGTGATTCAAGAAGTGATCCGTTGCAAGTGTGGTGCAAAAACACCACAGCAATGACCCCTTACCACCACTTATGATGCTCAAATCCATTTAACATCTCCTGGATTTACACCTAACTGTCAAGCTTTTCTCACTTCCTCAGCCAATAATAACTCCTGGCTGAGTGAGTTATTTAACTCCCACTTACAGCATCTATTAATGTTCCCAGTGATATTTGTCGCAGACGGCGGAACTCACAGAACGATGCCATGACCTCAATTTTTTGTTGCCACTAACACGACTGGAAATTGTCCAGAGGTCTCCTTAAAAATCCAGTGGTTTCACTCTGGCCTCTAATTCCACCACTATCCTCTCCACCTCCTCATATAAAAGTCATGTCATGAACATGTTATGTCAACGTGATATGTATACGATCCTATTGGAGAAACATTAATTATCAACATTTTATCCTGCCCACTGGGCTGAATGATCAGATATCTGGAAAACGAGAAACCAATAGGAGATGATTTAAATTGATGATTTAAGCTCAATCCGAATACTGTTATGTCATGTGACTGGTCAGGCTTTGTAATCACATTATTAACCCAGATAATAGTCCAGTCATATGTCAACATAATGTGAAAATATGGGGAGACAGTCAGAGGAAGTATCGACTTCCTTTTCCTGTTTTCCTGCATCAGTAAACACGACCTGCAAGCTGCATCTCAAGGACATAAGAGCCTCATGACTCTTGAGTAGGTGTATGGGATGCTGAGGGCTGGTGAGTCATACACAAGTCCATCTGAAATGCCTAACCAGGTTTCTTCACTCCCCATCCAGAGGCTCCATCTGTGGGCCCCATGGGCCAACTGCTGGCCTCTCTCACGCTCCTTCAGCCCAGGCTGCTCAGGCACGAGGCTCCAATCGTAATCCTTCTCCTGCCAGCTCAGCCAGGCAGCCATCTCCTCATCTCTCTCCTGAGCATCTACCCCTCTGCTTGTTTGCTTCACTGCCTGCATGCGTGGAACCTCAGCTTGGAAACCCAGCTACGGATAGACATCAGTTAACTCCACAGCAAGCCCACGCGAACTCATCCCCTGCAGCGCAAACATTTGGAGGACAACACGCACCTGTCTAACTGTGTGTGCACCTCAGAGCAGAGATGGGAAACCAAGGAAAAAGCACAGTCTGTGCTGAAAATATGGGCTTCTGCTACAAGCTGGTAATTGGGATGCTTTTTTTTTAAAAGCGTCCCACCCATCACGCTAGACAATGAACATACTGTAGCATTGCATAAGGTTGTTTACTCATTAAGGGCTAAAAATAAGTCTGGACCAGCCACTGGATCAGAACTGGAGAAGCAGCATTCAGTTACTATGTGCCAAATATCTGGAACAAGCTCCCTGAAAACTGCAGGTCTGCTCAAACTCTCACCTCTTTTAAATCAAGACTAAAAACCTTTCTGTTTGCCACTGCTTTTAACTGAAGCAATTTCAAGTCTTTGAACTGCTTTGTGACTTTTATTCTACAGTCTTGTCTCTTTTAAACCTTTTCTATTTTAGCCCACTTGTTTAAATGTTTGTTTCTTAATGTCTCCTTACTTGTTTTTAAATGCAATTTTCAATGTCTTTTACATGCAATTTTAATGTCTTTTAATGTAATTTGCTTGCTCCTGTAAACCACTTTGAGTTGCCTTGTGTCTGAATTGTGCGATACAAATAAACTTGCCTTGCCTTTAAAATCTGTGCTGGAATTGTATTTGACCACTTATTAAGAAAAATAAAAATACTTTCCATGGGTATACTTTACCTAAAAAAGTTGTGTTTATAATCTGAATTAAACACAATAAAAATATACAGTTAGGGCAATTATCAGACGCTCATTATCAGATAGTTCAACATCTTAAATATTATCGACTTACCACACTGGTCTTATGGACTTATTGATAAATGTACATGCCTTCCATATTAGCTGTTGTGTTTACAAGCATGTTTTGTTAATGGTAACAATGTGTTCAACGACTGAACATTTATAAGAAATAAAAGTTTGTTGTTCTTTGAAAGGTTATACTCGGCATGAAATGGGCTTACAGTTTTTTCTTCATTTATCACAGTTATTTCATTATGGCAGCTAACTAAATTGGTTACCATTACAGGCTAAATCGTTATCAGAAATAACAAAACTGCTTTGATATTGAACCTGTTACAGTTGGTATCACTGTGTTTCATAATCATCTAATTTGCATTTGTCTCCACGAGTGGAAGAATAAACAAGATTGGCCTTCCTTTCCTTTTTTAATGTGGATTATCAAGTGTCTGCCCGCGGACACATGGAATAAACAAACTTTGAATTTACTATTTGATTTAGTTTTTGACTTAAGACTTTAGTTGAAAAGGGACAGAAAACGTCTAGGCCGTACTGGGGCTGATGTCAGATAAGGCAGATTATGGAGCCACCATGAATCATCAAAACTGACAGTGACACTGCATTTCATCTGCATAATGTTTCCTCTTTCACTCGCTTGGGACCTTCCGTCTGTTGACTGTCGCGACTTATCACTCATCCCATATTTACATTTTATTTCACTTTGTAATTCGGTCTCAAGTTACCATCCCTGAATTAGTTTTCAGCGATGCAGAAGCTGATTGCCTGCTTACTTTGAATGAAGCAGCAGCACTCAATTTTCTTCCTAACAGGAGTATCCTTGCAGCCGCAAAATGTAAGGTCGTGCTTTACATGATGGTGTGTTTGCTTGGCCCAATGATTTTGAATGCATACTGATTGGCAAGAGCAGCAGGGCCATCTGATTGGCAAGTCAGCAGGGCCAGACCCTAAATCGATACAAAAATGATATCAGAGGCCCTGCTGAGTGATCTGATGGCTGGTTCCTACAGGTGGGAATTTAAATTTCATTTCATGTGCTCGTCTTCTAATGGGTTAACTCCTCATCAATGGTGATCTTTTTTCTTGTTTTTTTTGGGGGGGGGATGGTTTGCCCTGTTTTAGATGTTTTAATAATTCATCAGTGACGTGTCCCCAGGAAATGAGTCTTTTTTAATATATTCCTAATGGCCCACTTAAAGGTTATGTCTATCAGATGGCTCTAGCTGGAGACACCCTGGCATTTTAATCAGCAGAAGAGATGGCAGACTTTGGGTTTTTTTCTTTTCTTTAAAATGAATTCCCATGCTCTACTGATTACAAGGAAAATGTGCCTCTGTTCTTAGCGTGACTCTGCAGAGCTGTTTCAAGTGAGGATGAATCACACCAACAATCTGTTTTATCGAAGTCATGAATGAACTCGTGCGTGAGTCACACACCCCATCCTCTCTTGTAGAAACTATGTTTATGTGCTATAGTTCTAATTTACCACAGTAAACACATTATGTAATGGACCATGTGAATTATGTCTTTTATCAACAGAACAGGGAAACATTTCTAATGAACCGATCTGCCTTGTTGCAAAGTGCTAATAATGAACAAATCCACCAAATATACACAGACAACATATTTTGTTTTCCCTGCAATATCCGTTATTGCAAAACAATATCTGCTTGTAACAGCTAAAGAATGGTGTATATTTTGTTTTCATCTAGTTAGTCTGTGGTTGTGTCATCATGACAAAATGTGGTCTTGACATCATCAACTGCAGCAGGAAACTAACAGCAGTTTTTAGTATTTTGCCAAACCCAACATATCTGCGTTGTATGACTGATGACGAATACCTCCACAAAATGGAAGACTACGCTTCAGAGGGTAAATAAACAACTGGTTTTTTGCCCCCAAATGATAAACAGGGCTGATAATACTGTGATCAGACAGGACAGGTCCAACTTATTCCTGCTGATGAGACTGCAGCTACACTGCCAACAGGGGCCTTTCCAACAGAAAGAACGAACAATGTCGATAAAACAAATCAATGATTTACCTACTCTCTTCAGCAAAGTGTGTTCTTTCATTTTCTGCATTTCTTCATTAGAAGTCATACGGCGTAGACATGATGGGTTTTATTTTGTTTCCTTATCAGAAAAACGACCGTGTGGACTGTGAGAACAGCTTATTATGACCCATATTTACGTTCTGGTTAGGCAGTGACCACTAGTGGCCATAGCAATTATTAAGGTTGCAAAGTCAATGGTGAGTTGTTTTAACTTACAAACGCCGTACAGTGACGTCACAATGTTTTCCCAAACATAATTTTAGTATGTTTTCTTTCCTTAACCTAACCAAGCTGTGATGATACAACAAACCTTAACAACCAGACCTTTTCATATTCACGAGGATGTGTTGTCCTGTCCTGTCCAGAATGCTAAAAGTAATAAGAAATAGCTGTTACTTTTCCCCTAAGTATACAAAGAGAATCTGGGGTCACAAGCAGGGCCATCAGTGAATATAATCCACACAGACTTTTAGTTTCATTAAGTTTCTTGCAAAACAGAATGACACACACATTTCCCCATACTCCCACTTGTAATTATCAGCAAACACACACATATGCATTTCTTGGCATTTGTGGGTGTTCACTATGATGTTCAAGAGGAAGTCCCTATATTTTTTGCAGGTAATGAAGGTGCTTATTATTTCCCATGACTTTTCGACATCACCACCATTATCGTGTTAACCAAAGTTCCAAAATTCGAAACTTCTTGCTGCCTCATTATTGTCGTTGAGTTTGTGAGCTGCTGTGTGTGTCTGCAGGTGGTTGTTCTGATGAAGCGACCAAAGTCAATAGGGCACATGAATTTGTAATGCCCCCAGTACCCTCAGGACTGTGATAATGTCAGTTGTTTGATGCCAGGGTTATGGCGAGATGAATCAAGGAATGGGGGTGGTGATGAAAAATACATAAGAGTCTTGTAGCAGATGACCTCTGTGAGAAAAGGGCACGAGAAAGCCCACGTTTTCGACGATTACTTGCATCTTGGGGATACCTTACGTGACAGCTTGGAGATGCAGGGGTCTTGACAGCAAATACTTAATTTGCATCTGTCTTCTTTGTAAAGACAGAACAGGTGTAAATTATACTGAAGTGTTTGTGTCAAATAATGTGGTTATCCTTGGGTCAGTTGCTTTATGCTGCAAGAGGAGAGAAAATGTGTGCATGGCAGAAAGAATCCTTTGGTAGGAAGGAGTACAAAGTGGAGCGAAATCCCAGCTACGAGGTACCGAGTACGACCAGGGGACAGATGAGGACTTGGGTGTTATTGAGCTCTTTCACCATCTGGTTCTTCCAGACGGGTTAAGGCTGAGGCATATGGAGCAAGATGTGAAGATGATGCTGTATCTGAATTGTAAATGTCATAACGCGCTCTGCCACCTTGCGTGTTGATGACACCATTTCAATGTTTTAAGTGCACTCCGTTGGAGTCAACCCATGGAGCTCAAGATTTTATTGGATGCCAGCAGAAGCTAGCAAAAAGTGACTTTCTATTAGAAATTTCACAAGCGATTGGGTGGCGCAACAGCAGCGAAGCGACATGTGAAAAAAAATAGCTGAGGTGATATTTAATTTAAAGGAGTGACAGCAATCTCGAGTTGAAAGGTCATGTGTACTACCACTTCCTTCCCCATGAGCCACGCTGATATGGACAAAGCACCTCTTCTGAGGAGCCCGTCACTTCACACAGTGACTAATCAATGGACGTCAGCCGTTTCAAACAGTGACATGTTTTCAACTCTCTGCTGTCACATATTAAAATATTAATACACACATCCCACCTCCACCTTGTGCAACCATGCTGACACAATGTACTCAATGGAGAAAGCATCACCATGTGTGAAATATTTCCTTTTTTTCCCCCTTGGTGTTTCACAACAGGTACCATAAAGGTAAAAAGAAGGAGTCTGAGAAGCAAAAAGACAGTGAGTTAGCTAAAATGATGCCGTTTTGGTTGTTGATGCCACACCAATACTAATGTTAAGAGCAACCTGGATTGTTAAATCTAAAGAAGTTGCCAGAAATGTGCGGGTATCCTCCCCCAAGTTATTCATGAGAATGTCTGTCCCATTGAGCCTATCGATTGGTTATGCTTAAATTACTCCTAAAATAAAAATCCAGTCTTGATTTCCAGGCTATGTGCAAATGATTTACCTCTGAGATGTACATGCATACAACATTAAAAGTACCGACTAGAGGCAAAACTTAGTAAACACTTGTTAAGTCAGTGACGCTGATTACAACCCTGTAAAAACTATTTCAGCCATTTTGTTGCACAGAGCAGTAAACCACCTTACACATGGCACAATTAAAAAGGAAATGAGTTGCAGTCCTCATGCCTGTAAACTGACTACTCGCTATTATGTTTGCACCCTGGCTCATAAAATGGTAATAAAATGTGGAGCAATAAATGCTTTGATCAGCTCCTGTGTCACATTGGATCCAGCATAGGTTCTGTGTGACGATGCCTGGAAATTGTGTAAAGCAAAGCTGCACAGTAAGCACAGATTAGCCAGGTTGATAATAGATATGTATTGTTATTCAGATGTGAACGGGAGGGCGCGACTGGGTCAGAGGAGGAACATCCACCTGCTTTGCCATACTAACAGAGGGTACCCTAAAACGAGCGACAACACACAGCACTCTCAGACATCTCTTGGTGAGTCTCAACAAATTGCCTGCAGGCACTCCAAGTGTGTACACTTTGAAACAGACCTAACCTGTTTTGAGAGGATGGCAATACTGAAACGAGAGGGGGGGGGACCATACAGCCACAATAGACAATTTTGTGAGTGTACAGTGAGACAGCGAGGCAGATCTGTCTTCATTTAAAGGTTGTCTCGAGCAGTGATTGCGTCTTGGAGGGCAGACCTGAACTCATGCTGGATAAAGGTTACGGCGGCTGCTTCCCTCCTGGGAGGAGCTGATAAAAGGGAAGTCTTGTTGAAGGTCTCAGGGCCAGTAGAATCATGACTGTGGGCTGCGAGTTCCCTCTAGCCACGTTGGCGACATGATGGAGGGCTTCTCCGATTCCACATCTGCCAACAGACTCTACTACTCTCTATACTCCAACACAAACAATCAGATCTCATTGTTGTATTTGTTTGTACTGTATATATAATGAATATGGGATGTTTAGAGGTTTGTTTAAAAGCTGACGCTGAACTGCTTTGCCGGCTTTAAAACTGAATAACACCAATAATGTTTAGAAGGTGTGGACTATCTAAACGTTAAGGTGAAAGCTGACGCTGAACCGAATTGCTGGTTGTACCTTATTTTAAGTGGCATCTGAAGGAGTATGAACAGTCATTAAGGTTGAAAGATTGTTTGAGTCAGAATTAAACTTGCAAAGCCAGCTTTGAATTTGTATAGAGGAGCAACTCAAGGAGTACAAGGAGTTGTAAAAGGAACATTATAAGATTTCAGTGGATTTTCTGGCTAAAACCTGCATTAGGATGCAAAATATGCTATTGGCTGGGAACTAAAACGACCTGGCTTGAGTAATAGCTGGGAGCTAAACTGCAGCACTGACTTGAATTCATTCAGAAGCAGCAGAAGGAGAGTGAGGAGATGTAACAGCAGTTCAGGTTCAACCGAATGGGGGCTGATTATACATTATCAGTGATATACATGATTTATGTATATTATAATATATGTGCGAATAATTTTGTGCAGTACAGCGACTCTGGTGGTGAGGTACACTCATATATCACTTGTTTGGAGTCATAAAGAGGTTGGCATGCATAACATAATTAGCTATGAACATAACAAAATAAAACAAGATACACAATTGTTATGTCGACGTATGTTTCTGAGTGTAATTGCTTTAATTTCTGATTTTTTTAAAAACAAGCTATCTGAAGACATTTTCTGTTTTCTGACATTGATTGGGAAAAGAATCAGTAATGAGACTAGTCGTTAGTTGCAGCCCTATAACTGCATGTATACATTGACAGCAGTCCTTCTCCTCCTTTATATCATCGCTCATCTTTGTTGTGTGAAGCGGCTGAAAGGAGCAGAGAAATAAAGCATCATTTTGTCCTTGGAGATTTCTTTTTCGGCGCCACTGAATTTCCTGTGTGTCAGTATTGAGCTATATGTTGACTGACTTTCTCATTTCTGAGAAGGCAATAGTCATGGGAAAGCGTTATATACGTGTCGAGTCTGTAACTGAGCCAGAGCCTTGGGTTGTATATGTCAAAGCACCCTCAAGAGTAAAAAGAAATATTGGCTTGAAAATGTGAGTAAGGTAACAGGACTGTATGTATGGCCATATACTGTTTGTAACTACTCTTATGTTGCTGCACTACATGTTCCCAACGTTATCAACCAAAAAATGTTATGATACAAATACCCATTATCTATAAATGAGGAAATAAAACATTTTCATTCAACTAAAATAATCTACACCTATAGTGTCTCTTATTCCTTCCTCCGATTTACCTTTTTCTTTACACCGTTGCTTCATGTGACAGTGGGCTGCTTCACGCTGAACTCACAGTGAGTTCTGTATGCTGCAAAGGTGTGTGTTTGTGCACTGCAGCAGTGAGAAAGTGTGACTCATAGCTGTACCCGCAGCCAACAGTCGGCCATGTTGGCACACAGGTCGGACCGAGTCCTCAGAATAGAAGAGGATGTGCATCTGTCCATCTTGGAATCTGTTCTTCATCTTAGGGATTGTGCACGTGCAGAGTGCCATCTCCAATCTAATTCACCGAGCTCATCAGCTACACTAATCAGATGAACATGATAATTCAGCACTAATGCCAGAGTAAACATGACAAAAGGGCATGTTTCCATTAGCTAATTAATGGGCTTCCTCATTACTTTGCTCATTTGCTAAATGAAAAAGAGGAGCCAATACATGCTTGGTTTCATATCAACACCAGGCTTGAGTTTCGCTGGCCATGCTAAAGGATAAAGGTAATTTACCTGTGGTACCTTCTTAAGACCTGTTTATGCTGAAATTGACAATCTCTTTATTAGTAATTCATGCTGCTGCTGTTATTAATAATGTTAAAAATAATTGAAAATAAGACACCAAAAGCAACAGTGTTTGTCATCATAAATGCCTAACTCCTCAACCTGTTCAACGTTGCAATTGGTGTAATTTTTCAAAAGGGACAGTCCAAAGAGCAGAGCAAGAGAGACATATTTCTCTGGCTCTCTTTTCTTCTTTACGCATTCATAGCTGCCACTTTAGCCATTTATTATAGCGATATGAATGCCTTTCAGCAGAGAATGTATCTAAACAATTATTGTTTTTTTGTTTATTGTTAACTCTTCTGAAATGGCCAGTATGTCAGTCCGACAATACAGACAGTGTACAACTGTGGACAACAGGCACTCAAGCACAAGCAGGTAAATATGACTGGACAATCAATTGAAAAAACATATCAAATTCACAATATGGCCAACTGCAACATCTGAACGGCATGAGCTGCAATTGTGATAACTGTAAAGCTTTTCTCAACATAGTCTACCATTATAAATGAAGCACTGTGGCGTCACAGAGATAACCCGGCCTACAAGTCGAACACTCCAGATGTGAGGGAGCGTGCTTATTTGGTACCGACTGGAAGAGAAAACATGTGGTTTTCTTATTTAAGAATAAATTTGTCAGTTACATTGCTGAGTTTGTGTGTGACAATCAACAGCAACTGCCATTCAAGGTTTGGTGTTACCATAAACAACACTGTCTGACCAATGCACTAATACAATCTAAAGGATCTCTGTCCAATGTCTGCAGTCTTCATCTTCTGTTGTAGTCACTGAACTAAACTGAAGGTCATCGGCTCCGAGCTCAGCTTATTTGTTCGACATCAAACAGGTCAGCGTACAGCCTCATAGCTGACAAGAATCACTGAGATCACAACTTCAGGGGAGTGAAAGGGATAGCCTGTAACATGGCACATCAATTTCATGGCTGAATACTGTGTGTGTATGTCTGTGCACCTAATGCTGATCCACACACTGGGTTATTTCCAAGATCAGTCGCAGTGTGTGTCACACAGGACAAGCCAACGTGCCTGGGAGATGGCAGTTAGACGATATCAATATGTTTCCAAGCTCTGCTGCTGGGATCAGCGTGAAAAGGTCAAAGGAGTGTGCTTCATACTGATTTAGTCAGTGATGGATCGAAGAAGCTGCACATAACATTTCTTTTTTTATATATATATCCTGGAACAAGTCATCCTTCTCAATGGAAACTATACAACAGAAAATAGGGGAAAAGGGCAAATACATAAAAACATGTGAACTACATGATGACCAGATAGCAGATAGGGATGAGCATGAGTAGTGGATCTGGATGCCAGTGCTCATTCAACCCAGACAGGTCACAGTGATGGAACTGCTCTCACAACCCAATCACCAGAATAAATGTGAAACTAACTACTACTATGTTGAAACCATACATTTTTATTTTTTTGATGATGCAACTTACAGTTCAATTTTCTACTTTATGTTGTGACAACACTGTGCTTTTATTCTGGCTAGGTTTAAGCCAAAGACAGCTCGGTTAAAATACTAGTTTTGGTCGCCACAGACACGGATGTTGCAACCTTCCAGCAAAATGATCTGTTTTTTTGTCGCCGCAAACATAGCTGGAAATTATCCCAAGGTCTTGTACGTACGTAGCTTCACTACATTAGTTAAGTTACTGTTGGTGTCACACTGAAAATTAAATGCGGTGTTACTTTGACCCAACCGTCCATCCCCGACCTCCTTGTGAACCTTGGACCTTGTCGCTCTTTCTACTTCACGACTTCCTCCTTTACTGCTGTTATATTTACTTTGGCCACTAGAGGCCGCTGCTCTGACAAGAAATGTAAATATGGGTCATAATAAGCTTTTATCTCATTGGACCTTCATGGCCCAAGTGTTTATTTTACACCCATGCACCAGAGAATATGATGATAATTACTTAAAATGTCCATCCCTACCTATCAGATAGATAACATGATAAGACGCACTTGCATACATACACATTGTACAATCTGGTAGCTCACAGCACAGAGTTGTATATAAACAAGATATCATTCACTGTTCTCTTAAAATCAGTTTTCCATCTATCTCCTAAATTAATCATGAGGAATGAATATAATACAGTTATAAAAATCTCCTTTTCATCCCCTACACAACCGTGGAACTGTTTACACTCTCACATCTGTGGGTTTTTGAAAAATCCTGTGCCCAATTCCAGCTAACCGTGCTCACAACTGAGCCTGAGCCGGAGGGTCTTCACTAAAGCCAAGGTTTAACTCTTTTTATCTCCTTTTTTATTTGTCTGTATTTTATAGTGGAACCAGGAGCTGAAAACACTGCACAGGGTGACCCACTGTTTCCTTTACACTCACTTCACATGGTTGCAGGTGCAGTTTTTCATCCTTTTCCTTTTTTTTTTTTCTTCGCTTTGTCCATCTGAGGGTCGAAGTAACACGTCACTGAGGTTATTCCTGTGTCTAGGAGCAATGCAACAGATGAGTTCCTCAAGTGTTTCAGAGCGAACGAAGGTCTGAAGCATACATTCAAAGCAGCACCATCGCTAGGTTTCTAATGTATTCATCCAATTTAGATAATCATATTAACTAAAGCATTTGTCACTTTCAAATTCTTATTAGATGCGTTCTGCTGAGTGTTCTGTTCCAAATCCCGAAGTCTAATTATGCTTTCCAATTAATCACGACAGATTCAGGGCTCCTGATTACTTTTGCACTATACTACCGCAAGCTTGTGTGACTGCAGTGAATATCATTCTGTAATCATGGTTAATTTCGGCTTGTGGACTCAGTTTTGGCCCCAAATTTGGCACTGGTGACACCGAGTTCTGGCTGACCTTGTCCCTGTCACTGGCACTGCATCCCAGTCAGTCCCACCTGGCACTGGATGACCAACTGTGGTCCAGAAAGCAGCAGTGGCTGCGTAGCACTGAAGCCAAACAATGCAGGAGCCAAAAGGAGTGAGGCAGGACTCCTCCAATTAGGATAAAAAGTCTGTTTATTTATCTGCTTGTGTAGGTTTTTTCTCATTAAAGCAAGGCGGGGGAGGAAAGAGGAAACAAGGCAACTGAGTGTGGCAAAGACACAATGAGTGTAGAGCCGTGTTTGGAGCCGATGGGTGGCTTTCTATCCGCCTGTTTGGTGCGCATTTCAAATGTGCCCATAAAAAGTGAGTGCAAAAAAGATGGTGCGTCAATAAAAGAGAAAGTGACGAAAGACAAGGGAAACAGATTCAGTGAATGAATCGTGGCGCACACAAAGCATGTGGCTTAAACACAATTTACCAACATGATACGTTTACACATTTTAACAATAAAACAACATTTTTCAAACTTTAGATAGTATTAGTATAATTTGTATCAAGATAACATCAAATATTATCAGCACCAAATACAAACTGCCTTGTCCACCACTCCACCACTTTACTACTATTGTACTGCTATGTACTAGGCCCTCTAATGCCTAGATACGAAAGTCAGGTCAAAACATGTAATGTGAACGTGTTTTGTAGAAATGTCAAGTGTCTGACATGTGCAAATGTGAACGTATCAACTGTTTGCAGAAACCTGAACCGCCAACATTCTATTCTGGTGACATTTTGCTCTTGTCTCATCAAACAACCAAACGACAATTTCAGAAAAAAAGAGAAGCTGAAAAATGAAAAAAACAAAACCCTTAAATCCTCGCAGGATAAATTCCTGTGGTAAGATTAGAAGCAGCGCTAGCATCAGTAAGCACTTCATAGCAACAGCAGTGCTTCTTTCTTCACATATCTACACATATCTAAAATATTCATTACAGCAGCTAGACCGTCAGAATAACTGAACGGGCTCAGATCACACAGGTCTCTTTGATTACAATCTCAAACTATTAAGGCACCTTTTTCTTCACTATCACAGACTTCAAGGGAACCTAAGAGATGTGGGGGTGAGACTACACCCGTGTGCTGCTCTACTTGATCTCAAGTTTAAAGTTAAGCTGATCAAAGACCCCGAAAGCTTGTACGTGAGTGCACACACATGCAATACATACTGTATACATGTCCATGTTTATAACAGCTTTTTACTTCGTGCAGCACCAGCAGAAGTACTGCTGACAGATGCTACTTTTGCCTCCTCACAAACCCTGAGAAGAGCTGAGATATCTGTGGGATTTCGCAGAAGAGGGTGGCTTAGAAAAAGGTACGATGCTCGCTGAGCAGATCCAGACCCTCGCTCACAGCGTCCTTGCTAACAGGCTTCAGTTTCCTGCTGGTCGCTCCGTGGTGTGTGGATGTCAAAGACCATCTCTGCTCCCTTTCATATGTAGCGTAATTAGCCATCAGTAGGCATGCATGGCTGGTGGCTCTGAGCTGACAAATCTGAATAAAAGATCTGTGGGGGCTTTGAAAGCAGGAAAGTGATAGTAAACATCTGAGCAAATTAGCAGAACGGTAAATCTGTGATGTGTTTGCAGTTTATTTGTCTTTCTGTCTGAGCAAATGGTCTGTGTTCATCCTTCTTCCTCACAAATTGTGGCTGTATGCTCACATAATCAGATGTTGCTTTTTGTGTGTTTACAAGTGAGCGGATTGAAAATAACATTATGAGAAATTGCGAGAAAAAAAAAAAAACAATACCTTTTTTCCAGGCTGTTCTCTCAATGCAGCTTCAAGACTAGAGACCTATAAAAGCCTTAATTTACACATGCTAATGAGTCACAGACTATTTTTTTTTTAATTGGATGCTGCAACAGTGACGCATCTGCTAAGACAGCTAGCGTATTTCGATCTTCTAGCATGCAATCCTGCACACACACACACACACACGCACGCACGCACGCACACACACACACACACAAAGACCCCAACAGTGATGCCTCTGCTAAGACAGCCAGCGTATTTCAATCTTCTAGCATGCAATCCTGCACACACACACACACACACACACACAGACCCCAATAAAACTCCAATGCTCAATTATGCTCACAAATACCCATATACCTCACAGCCCATCGTGGGCCTATAAATCACGGTCTTCTCTAACAACTGGTCTTGAGGATGAGCAGAACAAGCCCACAGGGCAATCGAGGATGGGGGGGATGGAGACGTGGAGGCAGAATGTTTAGCCGAGCTGCCGTCGTGCGTGCTTTCGTGCTAACAGACATTTTTCTCAATCTGACCTGTCACACGGGTGGAGTGTTATAAGCAAGATTAATCTCTGTTTTAGGATGCAGGTGACTACCGTGGCATTCGTCATGTAATAAAGGGAGAAGAAGGAGCTGTGCTGGACAAACAAGCCCGCATGTACGTCATCCAGGGCAGTGGAATGCAGAGATAGGGGAGAAAAAAACAAAATGTGTTGCTTGTGGAGCTTAAACAATCAACAGGTAGGGTTAAACGTTCCATATGAATCGGCGAGTGCTGCTCAGATTGTGATCCTCATCCGATTGAATTCTGCTGGCGATACAGACATAAACCTCCCACTCCTCTCTGCCTTCAAGTGGACATAAACATACTGTAGCTTGGATGAGAATGCATGGTCTCGAAAGTGTAACATTTCCCTAACAAGCCTAATTATTAATATTTTATGCGTGATATTGCTGAAAAAACCTGACAGGCAAATACTCCATTAAGGGATTTGTTAACCTGGGTTTGAATGGTGGGCGAGTCCCCAGCTAGCTGCAAACAATTAGGCACATCTCGAGGTGAGATAAGTTAACACCAGAGAATAATGAGCAGGTCAGCTAACAAGTAGCCAGCAGCCCACATCCTGATTAGCAGAGGAGCCCGTGAAAGGAGCACTCATACACTAAGAGAGCCATTTAGCATAATTAGATGTCCAGGGGAGAAAAGTGCTTGGACGAAGGGTTCATCGTTTTAGATCACATCAGCCTCTGAGTGTGTCATCATATCGTGGAGGAGGGGAATAAGAGCTGTTAGCATAGCATTAGCAAGAGCTGTTTTTCAATATTTAACATAAAAAAATCACACATCGGTGCTATTGTGGAATGTTCTGTGACTACAGTGCAGAATTTATGTATGATGTTCTTTATAGTCCTAGATCCTCTAATGACTTATCTAATGATTGTTTACGATTAATCAATAATAAAGTGCCGAGTTGTATCATCTAATGTAACAGTTGCACTGCAGTAACAGTTAATAGATACATAAAATAACATAGTAATAAAAAATAAAAGCTTAATGCTAGAGCTCCTCCTGCCTTTATGCCCTTTTTGTTTAGTTCACTTACCTCTTCATTTCATCCCTTTTATTTTCTCTCCCTGCTTTAGTCTCATTTGCTGTCTTACTTTCCTCTGTCCTGTCATGTTTCCCTTCTTCCTACTTAGTTTACTCTCTTTTGTTCAAGGATTTCCACGGCGACAATGTCTGTGTATGCGCCTGTGCTGTACGTGTCAAGCTGCCTCAATGCAAGGTAGCGGCGCTGTAAGACAAGAGCACCAAGTGGACAGACTGACACATTTTTTTCAACATGGTAAACTAATGTTTTAATAAAGTGGGTGGGACCTGTTCCACCCTTGTATAATGGCTTCGACGACCATGCCATTACCATACTAGACAAGAGATGATTTTTTTTCTGACTTGTTATGATCTCAGATCCAATAGCACATGGATTATCCCTCATACATTATGAATGGATTTTGCCTTATCAGTGAAAGATCAAAAAGATCTTTTGTATACGGGTCAGTTCAACTTACCTATGTACAGTTCTACAAGACCACTGTGGGCATAGCGGTCGAGGTTAGTGTCCGTGGGAAGCCAATTTAGGCGATGTGTTGACTCTGTGCAGCTTTAAATGAGACCAGTTTCTGGACGTCGCCAGGCCTAATGCTGTTATGTTGCAACAGCCAAGATAAGTTATCTTCAATTGAGTTAAGGCCCATTAAATGCCTTACGAAATCCAATTTTGCTTCGATGTGGTTTTTGTGGTAATAATGGGGCCATTTCACATCGCACAGCAATTTCTTTGGAGCAGTTTTCTTTTCACTGACAGTTATATAGGCCGACCAATGTTTGTTTGCTGGGCTTTACTGAATGTTTAAAACTGTACAAAGAGGTTGAATTAACTCTGATTGGATGCCGGAAAAGCGCTGTTTTAACACCAGAATTAACAGCCTCCCAATAAGTTAACCAGGGAAAGAGAATCATGTAATAAGGAGGAAAGGGGCAACAGTACTTGGGGAAATAGGGGAAAAAAAATGTTGGGCAGGACTCTCAGTTTGAAGAGACAGCTGTGAAAGGTTGGACTGTAATTTGCTTTGAGTTTGTTGCTTGTTATTTTGCACTCATCCAAATTTTTGGTGACATATGCACTTCCCCCCCTCCTTTCCCGAGTTATGAGTCATCCCGAGCAAAATCCCTGCCTTACAAAACAATTAGATCAGAAGCCTCCGGTAATGCAGCAGGGATCAGATGCTCCCCTACCTACTGCCGCGGTGAGAAATGGAGGAGGGGGAGCAGGAGGGGCGGTGTCTGGATTGGAGGGGTGAAGGATCTGAGAAGGCGGTAGAGGAGGGAGGTCTGCGAGAAATAGGAGCATGACTCACAGATCAACACAGCGAGTTTCCAGATACTAAAAAGTTAGTTGTGTTTTGGTTTTTTTCTGAGGAGAGAAATTGCATTTTGTCTCCGTTCAGGTGTCACTTTTTGTGCATCAGATCAGCCTTGATGCAGATGTTTGTGCTGTGTGTAGCTTGATGATGATTGGATCAGAGAAAATAACCACACTGTTACTCAGTGTGGCTCAACAGACTCGCTGTCTCTCTCTCTCTCTCCATGTTTTTGTATTTCCTCTGATAACCAATAATCTGATGCATCAAAGGGTATTTGATATGAATCACTGGTGTGTCCTAATCTGAATTCTCGCTAATTCATTTCCCTCGTGGATCTCCTCACAAAGCCTCTTAAAATCATTGACTGATAATGAAGCTCATTAGCGCCGCTTCGTATTCTATCCATTTCCCCCTCTGCAGCTTACTTAGCCTCAACAAGCAACACTAACAAGCACCTGTGGGTCTCATCAAGGATTTCATTTTCTTTTGTATAGAAGAAAACATCAGACTGGGGCTTAAAATCTTTACAGTACTGCAGCATAAGGATTAACACCGATTGTTGATCATTCGGTGGACTCTATTAGCATTATTATTCATTGGAGAAAGGTTTTCCAAATTGATATCCTTGATAAAGTACAATTATGTTGCAAGCCTAATTTATTATATTAAATAACCTCCTTTATTTAGTCATCACGCAGTAAGAAATTCATCTTTATTTAGGCGTAATAGCTCCAAACTGCACGGGCTGACGCATGTATGAGGCTGATCAGTACAACATCCATATGGATTTACTTTTGTTACACGAGGGGGAAGTATTATCTGACTCACCGTGCATGAATTCATTTAGGAAGTCAAATGACTTCTTCCGATCTGATGGTCATAAAGTGGTGAAAAGTGACAGAATGGACGGGAATCGTCAGAAGGCAGAAATCCGAGACTTAGGCAGCAGCTACGGTTTGTTGCGTAACTGTGAAAAGTTGTAATTCTGATGAAGATGAACATGTGCTCCGCTACTCCAAGTGCATTTTGTGTCTTGTCAGCTGGCAGCTAATGAATCCCTGCAGCACTCTGTACTAATGAATGCCATGTGTCAAGGTCCAGGTGTGGAGGCTCGTCTCAAGGATGTCTTTACCTTAAGAGTGCATTGTAAAAATGTTGTTTTTTTTCCCCTGAGCTGTGTCATGTCTTTGTTCCTGTCGCAACATTTCCTGTGATTTTGTTAAACCAAACTGCCAATTACATGTGCTTTATGTCTCCAATAACGCATTTTCATTACGCAGATCTAAGATGTAATATGGATCTCCTGTCATATCCGCGCATTAAGCTTCCATGATTTGCCATACCTACTGTAGAGTAGCATTATTTTGAATGGTCAATCACTCCGCTGTGATTAGATTTTCCCTCAGTTTTGGCCGACATTCTCCCCCAGCTTAATACTGGGCATTCATCTGTGGTAATAATATAAAAACAATTCTATGGCAGCTGAAATTGAGTTTATGCCTTTCTCATTTTTAGTAAAAGAGGAGGGCGGTAACTGAATCAATCCTATCATCTAATGCCATTTCTTCTCAGAGTTGAGATTATGTAATATTATATAACAGTGGACACAACCAATATCTTCAGACAAGGGAGCACTGAGGTCCTCCACAAGCTAATAGCTGCTCATTACTCTGGTTTTTGTCGTCCCACGTTTTCCCTCCTCGAGTGAATCTTACTTTCAAAAAAGTATTTTCTTTGAGTTAACTTTCCCCTCTTTGTGTCGGAGTTTTCCACATGCACACTCACACCAGAGCATGTTGCCTCCCAGTGACACTGTCATTTAATTGCCTTTCTCTAAAACTAATCCTGTGGAGTAAAAGGTGTATAGGAGGAAGAAGACATGCAGCAGGAAAACCTATTTATAGCGTTTCTGCAGGATGTGGGAGTAGAGCGACAAGCATGTGCACTGAAACTTGCTTTTAATGCTATACGAGCCATGTCAGAGTACAAGAGTCACTTATGGATATTTAGCACAGATCTGAGACACATTCCGCCACGTCACTGCAGTTTAAAGCTACAGGAAGCTTTCTTTTCATAGCTTAAAAATGTTGCCATGATCAAACAAATGCGCTGGGCCGATGACTAGTGCTGTCTATTAAATCCTAAATCAACTTTGGCTGAACCTTGTGCCTCTGAGAGATAAATATGGAGTGTCAAGTTTGAGGAACTTCAAAAGAAGTATTTGGTGCAAGAAAATTCTAATTATGAGCCGATGTGTTTCTCACAGCCAGGCGTCTGATCCGAGTTGTTAACCAAATCTGTTGCTTGAGGTGAGCGGTTCATGTTGCCCAATTAGAACCAAAGTTATATTTTCTGCCGAATTGTCAGTGGTCGATGTGTTTCTGTACTGAACTGCAGCGCTTTAAATCTATCTCAGACATGTTGCTGCGTACCAGCTGGGGTTCCCGCTGGGTATCATACTCACCTTTTAAAAGACCCAACTAAACTACAGTATATGTATGCCATATATGAATGTTATTAAAATAAGGAGAGCATACATTAAAACATTATGACAGCTGGTTGGAGGGTATCTTTATGAGTCATTTATATGACAGTTCTTGCATTTAAAAGGGATGAAACCATTTTCTTTTCATACTTATATGTATGCAAATCCATACAGCTCTTATCCCATGTGTGTCGGTGGTGGTGGTGGTGGTGGTGGTAGCGGTAGTGGTGGGAGGACTACAAAATGCAAAAGATTTCCTCAAAAGATTTGCCAGGATCCCCCCCCATCTTTATCTGCAAGACATCTCTTGTGGAAATCAAAGAATTTCGCTTGGATTTGTGTCAAGTGATGAGAGCATCTTCATGTGAAATGCAGATTTCTTTTTTTTTTTTTTGCATCAGAGCTTTGCCAAATACAAACGACTCCTGGAGTAACCAAGAAAGTCTGGATCCCCTGAGGTACAGATGTGTGTGTATTGGATAATGAGGATTCAGGGGTGGTGATGAGTGGAGGGGAGTCTCAGTGCTAGTAGATCTATTTTTGGCTTTTTTTTAGACAGGCGCAGTCACTGAGGAACCGCGATGGGAACATCCTGCGTTCCTGCTTCCGTACTATCAGCTAAAAAAAAAAAAAAAAATCAAAAATCAGCTTCCTGTTAGAGAGATGTAAAGATCCAACTAGGTAGTCCCGATGCAAATGAGAGCCTGCCGGAGAATTAATGAATTTTTAAATGAATTTTTAGCCATTAATTTATTCTGCAATAAACATATGATTATCCTCACAGGCAGAAAAAGCTCCAAGTCCTCCTCGATGTCACTGCATCTCCTGTCCACTTTGATTGAGGCAATACATACAACACAGCTCTCTCTCTCTCTCTCTCTCTCTCTCTCTCTCTCTCTCTCTTTCTCTCTCTTTCTCTCTCTCTCTCTCGTATACAGGTCAAGGCCGTGGCCCCTGCTGGACACTCTCTGCGGCCCGCTGTGATGACTCGTGGCAGCATCATCTGCCGCAGCTCATTTACTATTCCGCATCAAAGAGAGAAGCCACCACGACAGCTGCAGGTCCGTCCAAAGACAAACACCCGCCCACGCTCTTTTCGCACACATCAGCACACACTCGCACTCGTGTCTATTAAACTAATCTTTGAGCGGAGAAACAGGATTCATTAGTGAGACCAATGGTGTGCTGCTCACTAATGCTGATTTCCGTGTCTCTTTGAAACATCTCCCCTGTTATTCCACCTGACACTTCAACCCCCTGATCGCGATCCTTCACGGTAATGAGAATGATATGAGAGTGACAAACACTATATTTCCCTCTGTCTATCAGCCAGGTGAGATAATGGAGAGTAATGTGCAGCTACCTTTGTAACTTATTGACTTCCGAATTAATGGCTTTGAATTAGATTAAAAGTTGAAATGAGCTGCATATGAACTCTGAGGGGAAAATTGGCAAACACCCTTGGAGGCAGCAGACTTGAGCCGTGCACGAGGACGCTTTAATTGGTAACAGCGCTATCAATTTAGACGTGCCTATAGAAATTATTTGTACAAGGCTGCTCACAGTGAAGGATCAATAACAATTAGAGCGGTGACGCCTTTCTCACATGGTGGGTATTGACAGAAATATTAGAGAAGTTAAAGGGATCTCAGCAGACTTTGTATTTATAAAGTGCACTTCCCTCGGCTAATCTGGAGGAGTTCTTGTTTTCCCCGTCGGGAATTTGAGAAAATCTAAAGTTAGTTAGTGTAGTGTTAGTGTTATTAGTCACTCTAAGGGAAGTGTAGGAAGAAACTGAAATAGTTTGCAAAGGTTTTCTCAGTCATCGGGGGCCGTGCTCCCGTATTGTCGCTGAGCTGCAGGAGCTACTGTTTTGTTTTCCGGAAGTGGATTTTTATCTCCTCCGCATCCATGCTGGGTTTTCCTGACAGAGAGCTGGAGGATCTTTTTATACCGCCTCTGAAGTTACACTAGATGCACTGCGGGAGCGGAGTGACAGTGTAAACACACCGTTACGGCCCTAGAGGGAGATACAGCTCCCTCGTGAGATCAAACTTCATGTCTGCATTGTGAAGCGTCACCTGAGGTCACATTTTGCTGTCCAAAAGGTCAACAATAATCATCAAGTCACCCATATTAATGACACCGCAAGACCATAGCAGCAAATTGAAACAGCAATGGTCTGACTAAAATTATAACTAAACAAAGCTCTGCCACTCTCTCATTGATTGAAACTGCATTTTTGTCTGTAAGTTTCATGTGAAATGAATTAGTGATTCATAGGCCCAAAGCTGATACCTGACCCGGCTCATAACCCTCCTTTTTAGCCACTTTAGATCTCATCCGTGTTTTCGCCAGATGTAATTTGTTGCACCGTAAAATATGAATGAGCACAGTTATGAGTTATGAGTTTCTCGCTAAAGCTGCATCTCTAGTAATGATGGAAAATGGTGAAACCAAGGTGTGTGGGAGGGATGGAGAAAGAGCGGCGGAGAGTGGTTGTGAATGCAAGCAGTGAAATTGTTAATTAAGCAGTAGGCGGTGATAACTGATGCATCAAGTTATAAACCCAGCCACCGGCGACTTGGCAAGGATAGTCACAGGCGACACCACCAGCCGACCCGGGTTGAGCTGCAACGGCCGGTTCACTCTTCTGCTACATGCCCTGCCCTTCGACTTCGCCCCTTTGAACTGAACTGGCCTGGTCTGACCTGAAATAGCAGCATGGGGGCATTGTCACGATGGCTGCTGAGTGGTGACACCTGCCTAAGAACGGCATCAGCATGAGGATTTGTATGTGGGTGTGTAGTGTATGAAGTTGCAAAGTATTTAATGGTTTTTAGTTTTTTTTGTATTTTTGTATACTTTTTCTGATATATTATGATATTTTGTGTCCTTAACAAAGGCATTATCATATAATGTAACAAGGCACTGATTCATGAAGTCAAGATAGGAAATTTGCCTTAATCAGTACGTCAGTCAGTAGAAAACACACAGCTTCACCTCTAGAAGGCTTGTTACTGCAGACACACACTCAATTATACCCAAACATGTAGCAAGAGAAGGCATTATTAACTAAATGCAGCCCAACAGTCATAAATCATTCCACGAGCTTATGCAGGAGATCGCTGAACAGGTGGCTCCTTCAGCCAAAAAAATGCTCGACAACCTGCACCGATGCTTCCACTTGTGATTAATTACAGATTTTTTTGCTTTAACTTTCCTGAAATTGTGGGACAGGAGGAACCCCAATTCGTTAATTTTGCATTTTAGTTTTCAAAACAATCTCATGCAGAAAATGAGTCCTCTCCTCTCCCTCTGCTTTATTAATTGTTTTTCTGTCTGGGTTTAAAATCAGGAAAGATGCACGTATTAAAAACTTTTGTATGCGTGTCACTGCTCGACCATCAGCCCTGAGCTTTTTTCTCTCCCCGAAGCAGAAATTCAGCTTCCTTTTTAGTGATGTCACGAGGCAAAATGTATGAAAAAGTCTCGCTGAAAGTCTAAATTGAAAACAAATTATTCATCATGCGACGCTTAAGAATCAAGGCCGTCTGAAGGAAACAAATTCCAACACCTCCGGGCTTTTTCCTCTCGCTTAGCATGGGCAGCTCCTTTGAAAATCGTGGCTTGAGAGAAAGAAAGATTTTTAGATTAATATTCAGTGGACGTCAGGAACAAAGCGATTTGCTTTCACTTTGACAATATCATTCATGTTGTTGTGAGAGGGCCGAATACTTGTAGGTATACGTGAATTTACCATAAAAAGGTGTGGCTGCTGAAGTCTATCAGCATTATTGTAAGGTATCATTAAAAGCAGGAAAGGGAAACTGGACAGCCTTTTTATGTATTATGTATGTATTTTATGTATATAATTAATTTTTCTTCATCTTTGTAATCTGTTGTCAGGCTTAGACAGTGAGGTTTTGCTTGAAAACATGACTAAGAATAATGAGAGCTGCATTTGTTGAATGCTAACACAATAATCAATGTTTTCTTTTCAATTAAAATCATGAGCTGCCTAAATCTGAAAGTCCAGTGCAGTGGTCGACGTCCATTAAGCTCAGTGCAAGAGCAGACCGGCCCTGATTAATGAAATTAAATGACATTTTTGAGAAAGATCAATGAAAGAAGCCCTCTATGGAGAAAACCACACTGAGAAGTCAAGCTGGCGAAACAGACAGAGCTCGAACAACTTTTGGTCCTCTTTACTCAGGCACTTTTGTGATCCCTGCTAACCCACATGCACTAAGATGTGATTTAATCCCTTCCAACTGAAAAATAACCAGTAAGCTAGTACATCTATGACACGCCCAGAGGAAGTTCACACTAAACACCATGTCCTGACTACATTTGACTGTCACGCCGAAGCAGAGAAGGTGGGCCCAGGGGACGGCAGCCAGAAAGTGGAATCGATGAAGTTTTATTCAGGATCACAAGACATGAGGAACAGGCAAAACATCATGGGAAACACAGCAGACGACTCGACCAAGACTGAACTAAAGACTGGACTTGAATACACAGGGGGGATGGAGAGCGGTGGAGTGAGGCGGAGAAACGCAGGTGAAGGTAATGAGTGGAAAAACACCAGGAACAGGCCCGGCTAACAAAGGAGATGCAGAGCAAACGTGGAGGGAAAGCAGACTGGTGAGGAGCAGAAGAAAACAGGACGGAAACAAAACAGGGGTAACAGTGCAAAAGACACCACGAAGACCTAGAAAAAACACAGAACAGAAACAAAATGAAACTGAAATGACAGGAACATTACAGAAACACAAGCAAGCTTCACCTTGATTTTATAGTTTCCCGTTAGAGTGTCCCAACTGGCTGCGAGTGACGCAGCGCCACACAGCACGCCAGTTTGAGCAAAGCGTCCTGTATCTATTTTCCCTCCTGTCACTTGTCCATGTGACTAAAAGCCAGTGGCGTCTCACCCGTGGGGGATGGGGGTGTTGCAACACCCCCACTTTTACAACAAGGTGATTTCATCCCCCCCACTTTTTCCTAAGTTATTAAACTGTTTGCCCGCCCTCGCGGTGTACCAGCATACTGAAATGGAGCTCACCTCAGCACCCCCATACATGAAAAGAAAACCCATTGGTCAAGTTAGATTGATTGACAGCCATCAAGCCAATCACAGCCATTTGACCAAAACCACTCGTCCCGGCCGCCGGGAAAGTAAACACATGCTAGACGGAATATTAACATTGAGTTCTTTGTGTTGCCAATTTCACTCACTCACACTTGTTCATGTACATTTTGAATGCAATATTATTTGCATATCCTAGTGAAGAAAATCTAGAAATGCATTTCCTTAGTTTTGGAGACTGAAACAGGGGCCCAAGGTGGTTGCGTTGCTCATGTGCTACCCCTAGAACCCCCCCCAT